>JAPEVC010000150.1:0-90048 GCA_027946555.1 Gnomoniopsis sp. IMI 355080
CCCCCCCCCTGAGAATGTCATCCTGCATCCAACCGGCGCCATTTTCCTTAGGATTGAAAAGAAACACCAAGTCCCAAAGCAAAAAAATCCGCATCCCACAAAGCCCAGCCTAGCATCCTTCTTGCGCCCCCCCGATAACACCCCTTTATAATGCCCGCTCCAACACCCAAAGGAAAAAAACTTTGGCAAAATTTCCGACGCAGCTGGCTGACTGGCCTATGTCCCAGGCAGACCGAAAGCTTGGGAGACACAAGTCTTTGACAAGGTCGGTGACGACGAGTTCAAAGAAACCTGCTCAAACACCAGACTAGATGAACAACTTCTACACCAAGTTGACAAAGAAAGACTGCACAGCCCGGCTAGCTCAGGAGCTGCAGGGACGAATCCCAACCAAGCTCGGGAGGGGTGGCACGACGACTAGGTCGGTGACGAGTTCAACAGATTGTTTGCAGGTGCAAAAAGAAAAGGGAACATGGCAAGTCAAACACCCCCCTCAGCAATACCTTTCACACAAGACATATCAAGCAGGAATCTAAAGCACAAAGAGCACAAGCAAGAGAAACTAAGAGCGTGAAAAGTCGGCATTCTAAAACAGACAAGTCTAACTACCCAGCAAAGTCCACCAAAGCCCAGCAGAGGCCATGGCTTTCCCAACCAACGGTGAAAAGAGACCGTCACCTCCAAAGGGAGGTCTAGATGCCGAACGAAACTGAACAAACGAACGCGCGTGGTAGAACGCAAGGAAAAGTAACCATTCTGTAAGACTCGTAGAGAGTGATCAAAACCCCCTTTTCTGAAGCCACAAAATCCCCGCCAATGTCCATCTCCTTGTGTTTGTCCGTCCATCCTGCCGATCGCGGTGGTCGATGTCAAGAGAGAAAGTCGATGCGAGGTGGTGCTGTGGGCTCCTTGGTAGGAGAGTCGAACGAAAAATCAGAATATTGCGACGGCCGCTTGGGATGCCTGACATTGCGAGAATCAAGCGCCAGTGAAACAGACTGCCCCTAGGGAAGAAAACTCCAAGATGGCGCGGGTATCTCGAACCGAATGACAAAGCACTCAAGAAACCGCAAACCGTAAACCCCAGATGTCAGACCGCAAGAATGAGCAAGACCCTTGTGGTTTTCCTGAGCCTGCCGTAACTCCGAGGCGCCTAAACACCTTGTCGATGCGAAAAAAAGGCATAGGCAGGTAAAGATCCGAACGAGGTTTACTAGAGAGCGCGGTCAGATGAGGAAGGCCATGCAAGAGGGAAAGAATGAGGGGACCATTGGGGCAAGGGGACTTACCACGATGGGGCCCGGGGGAGGCTGCTGGGTGCCGAAGCCACCACCAAACTGGGCAGGGTTGTAGGGGCCGGGAGGACCACCGCTGTAGTGTGGGGGAGGAGGAGCAGGACGGTAGGGAGTACCTACACCGGAGTTGTTCTGAGAGCGGCCCCAAGACAGACGGACACGGGAGTTGCCAATAGGATATCCCTGCATCTGGTTGATCGCCATCTCAGCGGCGTGCCGGTGGACGAACTGGACGAAGCCGCAGCCCTTTCCAGGAGGGATCTTGACGTAGGTGATCTCTCCGAAGCCCTGGAAGAACGAGCGGAGCTCGTCCTCGGTCACATAACCAGACAGACCACCGACAAAGACGGTGGTGTTGTTGGGGTCAGTGAACTGGTTCAGGCTGCTATTCATGCCGGCTCCCATAGGCATGCCACCAGGCATACCAGGGTTCATAGGGCCCATGCCGCCAGGACCACCAGGACCAGGCTGCATGCCTCCGTTGTAGGGCTGGTTCGAGTAGAAGGGAGGAGGACCCTGCTGCATGGCCCAGGCAGGAGCCTGCATGGGATTGGCCATCATGGGACCGTGACCACCGCCGTTGTAGGGGTTCTGGTTGCGGCTGCAGAAAGGAGAAAAGTTAGCTGAGTTCGCAAAGCAGTGCAAAAGGGGGGCGGTCAGTAGGACACATACCGCTGCTTAGGCGTGGCAGTGCTAATGCGCATAGGACGGTTGCCGCAGTAAACACCCTGCATCTCCTGGAGAGCACGCTGCTGGTCGCCCTCCTCGGCGAAGCGCACGAAGCCGTAGCCACGGGACTGGCCAGTGTTGGCGTCGGTCATGATCTTGGCCGACTTGCAGGAGGGGAAGCGGGTCTGGAACAGAGAGACCAAGACGTACTCGGTCACCTCGGGGCCAAGGTCACCGACGAAGATGGAGAACTCGGGGCCGCGATCGTCACTGTTTCCACAGCGGTCAGATTGATTGACTACGAGGCGGAGGAGGGGCAAACATACCGACGATCAACCAGACCACCACCAGAAGCCCAGTTCAGCTTGTAGTGCTTGCCCTGAGTGCCCTGGATCGGGGTGCCGGTCAGGCTGAGGGCCTTGGTAGCAGCCTCGGGGGAAGAGAACTCCACGAAGCAGTAGCCGGCGTTTCTGCTGACGTTAGCGCTCAGTCTAGAAGAGGTCAGGGTTGGAAGAGGGCGGCTGTAGACGCTTGAAAGCAGCCAGTGTCGAGGGTAGGGAGGGGGTGTTTGAACGAAGTGGGAAGTTTGATGATAGAGGTTCTTAATCGCCGGCAAATTGCGGGGCAAATTGAGAACAGGAGGAAGTGGAAGGAGTTTAGAAGGAAAGAGCGCCCCTCCCCTCGGTCGTCACTGAGTGCAGGAGGAAGAGCAACCGCGAGAATGAAACGATGAGTGTGTTTGTGTAGTGGGGCTACAAGCAAGCAAAGTGATGGAAGAGGGGTGGTTTTTCCAAAGGTAGAATAGGAGATGAGGATACTGCAAAGCCAGGGCAGAAGAGAATACATACCCAGACTGGCGATCACGAATGATCTTGACGCTGACCTGGTCGCCCATAGCAGAGCCGAAGGCGCCCTTGATGAAGTTCTCGTCCATCCACGAATCGAGATCACCCATCCTGTGGCATGTCAGTCAGAAACAACAAGGATGATAGACGATGGCGTCTTCTTACCAGAGGGTACGGGCGGCCTCGTTGGACACAGGCTGGGCGATGCCGGCGGGAGGCAAAGAGTCCATGGAGCCGTTGCCGTTGGGAGCGATGGCTTGGTCGTATGCACCGTTCTGGTCGAAGCCACCGTTGTTGCTCGGGAAGCCAGACATTTTGCTGCTGGAGAAGCTTGTTAGTTGAGAGGTTTGTGGGAAAGGTCGCGTTTTCGCGAAGACTAGTAGATGCGCAATGCAACGAGTAATGATTGCTCAAGGCAAAATGTAAAGATCAAGGCGCAACGCAAGCCGACAACGAAACGAGGGGGGAGAAGGAAAGGGACGACCGCACCACCAGGTAAAGACTGGTTGGGTTGGACGAAGAAGGGTAGAGAGGGTGGTGTTGGGAAGAAGTGGAGGGTTGAAGGATTAGCGGCTGGATGGGTTTTTGTATTGGAGAGCGAGAAAAAAAGCTGCTGCCATCGCCAGCTTGGGCGAGTCACAGTGTCTCCACACTAATACCCTCGATGGATAAGTCTTCGATGGTGTGCCAACTAGGTCCACCGCCTAGCGATGCAGCTAAGTCGACAAGGCTGTGAGAAACAGCATGAGGCTGGCACCAGAAGCTTCCATAGGAACAAAGTCTTCCTGAAGGCAAAAGGTTTCGTCGAACAAAAGCTTCATTGAATTGAAAGCTTTCGTCGAAACCATTGTCTTGATATGTGAAGCTCAGAAGGTCCAGACTGTGAGAATTCCTTGCTGTGAAGTTTTGGTGACAGGTGAATATGCTAGTTTCTGCTGCTGATATCTCGGCTGGATCTGCGCCAAATTTATAGCTGTCGACGCCAGTCCTCCAGACAAACACCACTTGGAGAAACTCCCGAGATCATCACATGCTGATTGCAATCATCTCAAATTATCAAAATACAGAAGTGACTGCGCCTGCCATATGCCCACTGGGCATATGCACTTCAAACTAGCCTCTTTAAAGTCTGGAATAGTTGTGCAACCGTGCAGATCGAGCTGCAATGCCCTCTTGTACACGCTGCCGGGCTGGCTTGTTTGCACCAGGAAGCCACTTAGCCCCCATATCTGCATACATTGAGTATAATGAGAATAACAACAGGCTATGATGCCTAATCAATGCTACAATAGCAAGGGCTGTTTAGAGGGTCGAAACAGAAAATGTAGACACAGGGACATTTACAGAAGACTGAGTGGAGCAAACTGCTTCAAAAAAGGGATGTACTGCTTACAAATAGTGTAGGTCTGCTTTGAATGTTGCTGTGTAAGTTCTGCGACTCTTAATCAGCATATGCGTATAGGATCTCAAAACTTGTATGTGTATAGCGTGAGCCAGTCACAGGAGCCTCAGCAGTGGTGAGCAGCAGTGTGAGGTAGCCAGAACACAAGTGACCCTGGTTGCAGGTGACGGCCTAGCAGGGACATGCTTTACCTTGCTAAAGGGGAAGGACACCAGAGAAAGGCCGCGGGCTTACATACAAGGAGTAGGACCGGCAGATCTATGTGACTGCTGGATCACAAGAAGAGGGATGTGGGGAATAAGGTCGAAAGGTGCTACTCAGTGTGTCAGCTTGGTAACCTCCTGAGAAAAAGCTTCGTCGTTGTGACTAGTAGAACAAGAAATAGATTCCAGGAAACGAGAAGTCCGGTTCATCCATGGCATAATTGACTCGAATTCGGTGCTGCTTCACCAGCTCGACAACATAAGGTTCCTCAACTTGTTGCGCAGAATCTGCACTCAGGGCTGTGAAGTCCGGACGTGTACCTGGTATGCCGTGTAACAAGCGCAGTACGTTGTCATTCAACCCAGGCATCGCGGAAAACACATTTTTTGACATAGTAGACTGCGGTAGTTCCGAACGATATGCCGTGCCCATACAGAATCGAAATTTGGTTATCACCGAGCCATTCTCTACCAAAGCAGTCTCCCCCAGGAGCCCGCATCCGAACCCTGTGGACCAGGAACTGCCCTGGAGGCACAGGCCTCGATGGTGGCGACCACCTGTCGGCAACTGGCATGTAAGGACACACTGCTTTGATTTCGACTCCATGAAGATGTGGGGGAGGAATGCCAACGCCGGTTGCAAAGAGTGGCCAGTCATGTTGTAGAGCGCAGAGGTGACAAAAGTATGGAGCCGCATAATACAGCCCAGTGACTATTACCATCCAAGGAAGAGGCTCATCGGTCTCATCGGAAGGCGGGAGTGACTGTACAAAGCCATCCGACCATCTCGACAGCGCTTCCATAGTTTCTCGACCACCCTCGCCTTTTCTGGGTATCATGTCGTTCTGTAGCCGGGTGCCAAGTGACACACCATCCACTTCCCACCCATTGTCACAATGCCACCTCAAGACAGGTCGGCTTCGCCACTGGTAACGATTCCAGGGACCAAGATCGCAACGACAGTGGAATCGACAGACCAAAAAGCAGATATTATTCCAGCCACCTTAGTCGTGCGAGACGAGCAACCGTACTTGCGGCTTTAAAATCCGGCGGAGTCCATAAATAACGTCGAGGTCCAGGTCCAGGTCCAGCGCTGGTGGTATACGCAAGGAAATTAGACAGAAACTTACTCGAGGTTAAAGTCTGCTGAAACCGATGTGAACCGGATTATGCTGAAATTCCCAACAATCTCTTCAGAATTTTCGAAATCAGGCTTTTATAGTACGCCTCACGCCAGGGAATCAGTAGATCAGGAAGCTAACTTCAAATCAATATCCTGAAAAGCGAGTCAATATCGGATTCTTGTCACTAAGCCGGGTGACAACAATGTTTGAATAACAAACAGAATAGTTCAGTAGAATGAGTGCAATCCTGACAGAATAAAGTTGACTTGGACTTGGTGGCCCGGCCGCCGCGGGTGCAGAAAACGTTCATCCGCTTCGATCAACAGTCGCGAGAGCAGTCCGCTACATCCTAGTCACTAGACAAGAATGGCGTGCGCCCGCCCAATTTTCCTCCAAGACTAATAGTGAACCCGGAGAGATCTCCTCATGCCACCTGCTCAAATTCTTGACCTACTCAACGTTGGTCGCCAATGATGTGCCATTCCCGGTCCACCAAACCGACTTGGACTGGCGCCAAAGATCGTCCCCGCATATGTGCTGCAATCTGACGATCGCTGGCTCACTCCCTCGATGCCAAACCCAGGCAAAGATTCTGACACCGGTCGTGGAAGCTTTGGTGGTGAGATATATATGGCAGAAGGTGAAGGAGTTCGTCTCGGTAAAAGCACCTCGTTCGCGTCCATCCGAACCAGTCCCCAAATGTCGCGAGGGAAAGCTCCCAAGCTCAGAGCCGAGAAGCTGGATCAAAATACACACTGGTCCCATATCAGGCCTCCTCCGTGACTTGATGGTGTCGCACGATTTCGCCTCTTGCCTCCGATCACTCTGCAGCCGGTCGCCATGCAGCGCGTGGCCCCGACCGGTCACCCTCGGTCCGAAACCACAAGTACGACCATATCTCAAGTCAGAGCCATATGAGAGTGCTGGTCTGGGCTCAGACGACCGGTTGCAAAAGCTCCTGGACTACGCGACAATCGTGCATGGCCGGTGTCGATGGCGGGGTGCTCGGATTTCGATGGATAGCGGGGTGGCTCCAAATCGGGCCTCGCATAGGCCAGGGGGGCCCACAGGTCCAGGGGCAGGATGACGAACGAGATCCCAAATCTCCGGGAAAGCTCTGCCATGACGCACACACACAAAAATGGAGAGGGAGTAACAACGCAAGAAGCAGAAAGAAAAGATGCCGAGGCAAGAAAAGTGAACAACTATAGGATACACAAAACGGAACACAGACTCACGTTGCGGTAATAGGCGATTAGTCAAAACGCACTTTTTCTCATCCAACCTCTTGATTCAAAGGCGGAAAACTGGTGTTCCCGGATGCGACAAATCGAGACAAGCCGTAGAACGCCGGGGCAGATGGACGAACGAGACGCCTTGAATTGCTATGGAACGTAGACCAGAGCGATTGAATGGTTGATTCTTCACGCACAGGTCGAGAAGAGTCGAGTCGGTTGAGGGATTATGTGAGGTAGAATTGAGTCGCGGTAGTAAGCAGAAGATCAAGTCAGGCGCAAAAGACTTTCGCGTGGGCCGGTCGCAGCGGGCGCAACGTCAACGTGTACTTTCGTGATGTTCGTGATAAGATGTAGATATTGCGGAGCACAATCCAGTCGCGGTAGTTTGATTCTCTTGGGCGTTCTCGAGGAAGCGGTCACTGGCGGTTGTACCGATGTGGATGGTGGCCGCAAGGACTCGAGGTCGGAGAGGCGCAGAGACAACAAAGGCTGACGACGGTCGGTGGATCGAGGGCTTGAGGCGATTGATCACTGTCACTAGTCCAGACAGGCTGATGGTCGACGATGGAACTGACGTTGCTCTTTTGGCGTAGTCTGAGAAGCCAAGGCCTACTCGTAGTCGTTGCGTCGAGCGGCTAAGGTTGAGAAGTAAAAAGCAGGTGGCCCACTCAAGATACTCGCACGACGGGAGGGGGAGGTTAAGACAAGACAACAATAATGCGAATCAGTGCAGCAGGTGATGTCGGGTGCAGTACGAAAGACAAGCAGCGGCGGCAAAAGGAAGAGGGAAGAGACAAAATCACCAAATCACAACACAAGAGGGAGAGCCGTGGATGTTGTGAGTAAGGCAAGTAGCGCTGGTAAGGAAGAGGACCAGACTTGGAAGCGAAGGGAGCGCGAGAGCAGAGGTTAAGTTTTAGTGGTGGTTCTGGCTTGCGCGCCGGTCTCGTCGGGATCGCTGGGAGCAGGCACAAGGCGCAAGGAAGGCACGCCCCACAAGGACTGTGTCAGGGGATAGCCCTGTAAGAAGGTGGCCATGGCTAACAGCAGACCAGCAAAGCCTCGAAACATTGACTAAGATCCGTTAGCTGCAGACTGCCCTGACTGTACATGCCTAGTAGTCGTCGCATAGCTAATGCAGTATTCCACCTGGCAGGCATACACGGTAGAAGCTACTAGATGTTTTCAAGGACATGAAACCACCCTAACCTGTGCAAAATCTATGATATCAGGATGATTAACCACGTAATGACTTACGGACGTATGATGGACTGATGGGTAGTAGTGTATTGAGAACAAATGCAACCACATGATAGCAGCAGCGCTGGAAGGCGAGAATATAGCAACACTGCACCACCGTAAAATAAGGTTGTTTCGGCAGATGCAACCCGTAGTAAACCTTGAAACTACCCTATCTAGTGCACACGAAAAACCAAAAAACCAAAAGACAAGCAACAAGAGAGAAAAGAAAAAAGAAGAAGAAAAGACGGGGGGGCAAGTTTACAAGTAAGAACAAGAACAGTGCAAGCTTGCTATATATCACATAGTACATGCACAGTACATAGTATGTGTACAAAAAAAAATTGTCATCTTCTTTTCAGACCTCAATGAATAAGATTGACCGTTAAGGAAAAACTGGGAATTACGATGGGTCCTATTCTTGCCTTTCAGCCTCTGCACAGCTTGCTTCCCTGTCAGCCTGTCCGAGTCCCGCAGTCATCGTGACCGTGACTGTTACTGTGGCCCCTTACCCATTGTCAGGTTCTGCGCCATTACAGGATCATCACGAGGATTGCGAAAATTTGACATGGCTGCTGATATGCGCTGACCCAAGTCACATTTTCCATTGGAAGAGTCCCATGACTGGTGTACAGAGTATATACCTAAGCTGGCATGCAAGGCACAGCTTCAGATGCCCCCGGTTCCAAATTGCCCTGCTGCACGGAGCATGACTACCTATATACCCTACCTTACTCCCTACCTTACTTGGGTAGGTACGGACGTATGTACGTACCTAGCACAGTGTCAAGGGCAAGAGCCACCACGCTGGTGCCCACGAAACCACACCACCCCTTCGTAGCAGCAAAGCAGCAGCCCTGGCAGCCAAGCACAGGGTGCCTGCCAAACTCAAAATTTCAAGGATTGTGCCCTTGACCCGGTGGATGCAGGTGGTCTGCACCGGAGTGGGGACACTGCTGGGGCCGCACCATTCTAAGACACCCACTATCACAACAACCTGGCCTACTGGTCACGCCTGGGCGCAAATTTGGGTGTCTGAAGTTAACGGAAGCTACCGGGTTCCTTGCCTGGCTTCCTCCTTCCTACCTCTTCTGACAGAATCCACTTTGAGCAGGTACAGTACCTGAGTCGACCTATACACACAACCTTCAGCTTGATATGCCTCGACGACAACTTCAACCACCCTCCATCTCAGCCTTGCTATCACGTGCCCACACAGACCATGCACAGCTTTGACATGTATTCTTACAGCAGCCCTGCGATGACAGCCCAACGTGGTGCACGGCCTTCCATCCTTTCCTGGTTGGACCAAGTCCCGTAACGAAGCAAGCTCATACACAGTAGCATCCTCGATACTCGTCGCATATGGTTCGACTATTGGACGAATGGCACTCCTTGCAGGCTTGCCAGTCAGCCAGTCGAGAGAAGAAAAAAACGAGGCCACTAGCTACTTCGGTACAGTGGCACGATTTCATAAGCCAATGGCAAGCATGGAGCTGAGTAGAGCTTTGCCGAGCTGCTGGATACTAGAACTTACCATTTTCAGCCGCCCGAGACATCTGTGAAGCCCTGTGGAGATCCAGCATGAACTCAGTCACTCCATTACGCTGTTCACGACCAACCACTTAATGGTGGCCTCAGAGCTTAGCATGACGTCCTCACCAGCAAGCTAGCTTATGGCCACAGACCAACAACAAACAACACAACACATGGCCCGTCTCGGCTGCTTGCACCACAGCTGAGGCAGGCTTTGCGGCTGCGCGACATTTTTAACACTCGCTCATCTTATTCGGACGGCCCCTGTTTGGCATCCCGAGCTGCAGTAATACTTTGCACCCAGAAGCAGCACCCTGCGAGACATTGCTTTTGTCCCCCAGGGCACCAGCTTGTTTCTCCACGGCCGAGAGAATCGGCCGAGCAGTCCCGCGAGTTCGCCCAACATTTGCCGTATGCGAGTGATTGCCGTGCAGCCTGGACAGGCCAGACAGGTCGGCTTGGCTGCAGGTCCCAGATGATCGATCTACTGTGTCAGATATCCCATACTTCTCATCTACCGGGCCTGTAAAAACAAACTCGCCGACCGGTCGCAACACATAGACATCACCATACCACCTCTATGTCTTTGTCTCTCTCCGTCCCTCCCACTTTTACTCGCCGTCAGGGCCGCAGGGTCACCGACAGCAGATTCTGCCTCCGGCTCCGGACCACGTCTCATACGCTGTACGAATATAGACAGCCTGGATAGGCCAATGGCATTTCGGGTTCGATGGCTAGCCCGACCGAATTCCAGGGGAAATGGCACTTCATGCCACAGTATGCAGAATTGCATCATCTCGATCTTTTCAGATAACCAATTCCAATCTCCTTCCCGGCTCGAGGATTGATGTATCGCGTCAATCATGTCGCATTGTCCGTGGACGGCAATTTCATACACATCACTTTTGTTTCTGCGTCTTCCAGCCTCGAAAGCTGCGCTTGCAGTCATCTCTGGGTCATCCTTGCGGTCGATCGGTAAAGTTTCGTGGTGCCA
This sequence comes from Gnomoniopsis sp. IMI 355080, assembly GCA_027946555.1. Classification (NCBI taxonomy): domain Eukaryota; kingdom Fungi; phylum Ascomycota; class Sordariomycetes; order Diaporthales; family Gnomoniaceae; genus Gnomoniopsis; species Gnomoniopsis sp. IMI 355080. The sequence goes on from JAPEVC010000150.1 coordinate 10,546, forward strand.
AAGTCGACATCCATGGAATGCCAATTGGCAGATGGTCATTGGCGACAGCAACCGGTTGAACGGCCGCAACCTCTAAAGAAGCTATCCCGGCCTCTCTGCTGCTGGTCGGCACCCCTGTCACTCAATCGAGACCCCTAGAGCGGCCTCATGCTGCGCATGTAACTCATCTCTCTCGCACACACCATCGATGAGGCAGCGGGGCTATCAAAGCCTCTTCAAATCCATGATGTTGCTATATTTTCCTCAGCGCTCTGGCCGTAGATCTGGGATCATTGTGGCTTAATGCAGATACTACAATAATCAGTTGCAAGCCCCGTTCATGTCCCCATGGCGGCGGCTCTGCTGCCCAAGACCGTCAGGTCGCCAGGCCCGGACCAATAACGCTTTCTTCCCACTGTCTCCGGGATTACACAGTATTTGCCCACATTTGGTTGGCCATACTCGAGTCAGCAAACTTTGCGACTGGCAACCTCAACCTCCAGGGCTCTCCATCCGAATCTGCCAGCTTGCCAACTTTCCAACAAGTTTGCTCGGAGACGCAAGCGGGCGTGTTCCATCCGGTGCTTGGGATAGGGTTGCTTCAACCAAAAAGCATCACGTCTCCTCACACCAACCAACGGTTCGTTCCAGGAGCATTTTAGGGGTCCTCCCCGCAATGCCATCGAGACGCGAAAAATTCCGGATCGACGTGAATCCCTGCCCAATGACCGACGACGCATGGGCCTCATGCCGGCACGCGTTTTCAAGTAAGGCAAGATGGAGTATTGGAAATTTCTCCACTCAATCATTGCTGTCCAATGCGAACAACTTTTCTTCTTAATTCTTTTCTGCTCCCGTACCTTGCTACCAAAGACTACTATGTACCCCCCAGCATGGCCATCGCGGAACCTTGTGGCACGATGCGAGTCATACTGCTGAGTAGCAGCAACGATTTGCTGGGCCTGGGAAGGTCTTTTCTGGAGACCCGGCCGTCGCGTTGCATGTGTCACAAGACAAACTTTTCGTCGGGCTTTGCGCACATCATTTCGGAGCCTGAGTGACGAAAATGCATGGTGCAAGGCCCAGGTTCTCCACCCAGTCTGCGACAGTGGCACAGTGCAGGTATCTGTCACGGCCGACCAGCTCCATTTTGTGATCGCCGGATTACAGGCCTGGTTGCTAATGCGATTCCTCGTCAATATGTGGACATTTTGTTGCACGCAGTACTTGCAACAGTACTTCTTGGACAAAAAGCCAAAGTGCCACATTCCAACCAGCCACCTTCACACGGCGACCATGGCCATCTTGCAGACGAAGCCGACAGACCAGAACATCCCGGGCAGAACGCGTGCCAAAGTCGCAAGATCGACCTCGGTCCGGCAGACCTAGATCGCGTTCAGGGGCAGCCCTGCATGAGCTCCCGACAAGGGGGAAACGATTAACTCTGCGGCGTTTTAAGGTTTTTGGGCACGACTGCGCCCTGGGAATGTGGTGATGATGATGCTGCTTGGGACGACAGCTGCGAAGCATGCTACATATATCAGCCACCAAGCTCGGCTTGAAGTGATTCTGGCTAGTTTCTCGGTAAGCGAGAGTCTTTGCAATTCCCTTGAGCGCCTGCTTGTCATGCTTCCGGGCTGCATGTCGGCAGCATCATTTGCCCCTGCATTCATTCTCGCAACCTTTTTGCGTCAGCTTCGGGGATTTTGGGAAACTCCTTGACATGGGTTGGAGGTGGACCAACACCTGCCATTTTCGAGGCTGACCAATTGCGGCTGTGCTGCTGGCTAATGTTTCAACGACGAGTTGTAGATCATCGTCAATGCCTTTCTCCTCGCAAGACGACAGCGTCCCTCTTTTTTTTTTTTCTGTGGCTTTTTTCATTACATGCCGACTGCCCTACAGCTTTAACTTCAGGCGGCGCTACGTCTCGGAGAGCTCTAGCTATACTAGTTCATCAATGCTCGATCATCCGATTACGAGGTGGTCGCGCCGGTTTGCCGCGGGGATGGCCCCTGGGTTTCTGGTGAAGTGTCTTTGAACACCTGGCTGATTTGACAGCTCACTCCCGCCTCACTAGTTATTTGCCTATTTGCGGTGATTTTGTTCACCTCTGGGACGCAGGTGTCTGTCTAGGAGGGAATGATCGCTTGATTTTTGTTTGGGTTGGGAGATCCGTGGGGCCGGAGCCGGAAAAGCCACTGCTGAAGCTTGACGCAAGCTTGGCGTTAGTGGCATTTTGTTTGGGCCAGTTATCCATCTCCCAGCTAGCTCTCAGAGAGCTTTGACGGCATGTGAAGAGCACCGCACCTCTACCATAGTATCTGCAATCCGTGTCTTCTTTTCTTCGCTGCTGAGGGGCGCAAATTGGTTCAAACTTTAGGTTTTCCATCATCGCGAATGCGACGAAAACGGCACTATCATGCGCCTGGTCCCATGGCCGCAGCAACAACCGTACAACGCTAAATGACCTCCCCATTACACTTTACCAAGTCCGGCTGGGGCAAATAGCAACGATGAGATCGAAATTCTAATCCCCAGCATTCATCTCACCATGACAATTTCACCGCTCGCGGCAGCGACGGTAGCATGGGGCACAAAATGGCCCTGTTGTCCGAGAACGGGTCTCACACTAACAGTTTGAATCTTGCACCACCCTCTGCGAACCCCTCGTTCGCCAAGGTCACTCACTCCCCCGACTGCCCTTACAGTGCCATCAAACACTACATAGCCTGGCGCTAACCCATGACATGACACGACTGCCACATGGTGAAACATCATCATAGCCTCATCGATCATGGCGACTCCGTTCGTGACTGTCTCGGTCAATTTGAGGTGCACGAAACCGTCTTCACCAACCCCACACCCCCCTCCCTCTTGTGAGCTTTCGCTGGAGGGGCTCAAGCGAGCTCTCAGTTTCCATACTCGATCGGTCGGAGAAAGCGCTCCGTCCGAAAGAAGAAGAGAGAAGAAAACAACCCGGTAGTAACACAACAGCGCCCGCATTTGGAAAGCATTTGTTTCCAACGCGAACCTTTGAGCCGGTATGTAGGGCAGCATAGGGGACGCCCAGCGCCGCCAGTGCTTTGCTTGCTTGGAACTCCCCTTCGTCTGCTCCCCGATGCTCCCGGAGGCCACTGGGGTCTAAGGGTGCCGAGTGGTGGTGGTGCATTGGATGCGAGCTAGAGCGAACGTTTGTGTGTGGGACTCGTGCTTTGGGATCTATCTCGTCCTCCTCCTCCTCCTCCTCTTCGTCCATGGGAAAAGGCCTTTGGGATTGAGCTTGTTGGAGGGGAATACATATCTCAGCTCATGAAGAAAATTGGGTGTGGCCACGAGATTGCGCACAGCAGGGAAGAGCGTGAGTGAGGCGTGTGTGGTGGTGATGATATTTCCAGGCGCGAAACGAGGTTCATGTTTGTGGAGTCTGTCAAGTGAGCTCACAGCTGTGCATGAGATAGGCAAGTAAGATCATGCTGTGGCTAGCATGCACCGTCGTGCAGGAAAAGTGGTTTTGCGGACGTCGTATATTCACAGATATAGAATCTCAAGTCTGGTAATTTCTCTGTATTAGAATGATGGCCTCTCTCTGTGGGAGAAGAGCTCATGAGAACCCCAGGAATTGACTCATTGAGCATCGATACCGCACTCCCCAAAAGCAGCACTAGAACACATAAGCCATACGCTCCTTCTCATCGCAGCAAGATCAACCATCATCGTGGAGCCAACAGTGCGCCAGTTGACAGCCCGTTTCATTGTTGATCTCCACCCTACCTCTCCTCAAGGCCACACAGACACACACAAACACACCCCATACCGATTCTTATGTGTCCCTTTTCCATGGTGCCTCAAACGAGTCCTACCTGCTGCGCTCCCGTAAGATGTCAAGTTCCACCTGCTCCAGACGTGGGCAAGAAATTTCAGCTTGACTCTGCAAAAGACCTGGAATCCTAGTCGCCATCCTCGGCCGCGGTCACATAAGACGACTCCTCCTGCTCAGATTGATACTCGGGTTGATCAACCATACACTCTACTGGGCGCCAGTATCCCAGAGCGCCGGTGCTCTTCGGACGATCGATGTCTGCGCCACGAGCGAATGGCAACTTAGACGTCTCCTCAGGCTCCGCAGTGGTAGCTCGATGACTGATGCCAGGAGCAACAGGGACATATCCGGTTGCTCGAGCCAGTGTCTGTTCAGACATAGGCTCAACTGTACCAACCACAAAGGCTGCAGGGGCGCGTCCTTCAAAGTTATCGGAACTCTTGGAGAGGTCGACGTCTACGCCAGTAGTGATTGGAATCATGTCGGTCTCCCTAGGGGTCGTCATGGTAGCACGAACATCCGATGGTGTCGAAGAAGGTTCCAGCTGGGCTGGCTGTGACTGTTGGGACGGTGTCTTCCAGCTAAGTACGGACGATGGTTGGATGGCTCCAACACCAGAGTGTGGAACATCAGATTCAAGGTCCATCAGCCGGGTACGCTTCACATAACGAGCCTCATCGCCAATATCACGCGCCGGGTGCTTGCCAGACCTAAGCGCAACAGTCTCGGAGGGACCGGCAGTGTCCATCAGGCCCTCATTTTCATCCTCTGAAGAATCGTAAATTATGATGACTTCCCTGGCTTGATTCTGAGTGCTGGGTACTGTAGTCAACTCAGGAGCCACTTCCTTTTTGACAGCAACACCCAGGCCGCTACGAGGCACCGCTGCAATAAGAGAAGGAGAGGGTTGAGAGGGTGATGACGATACCATTTGATCTGCAGAAGCCTTTGTTAGGAGGCTAAGGCCAGATCTCCGCATATCTGTGCTGTAATCAAGCACTCTCTTGACGAGACTTGTCCTTGGAAGGGCTAATAAGCTTGGTGCAGTGGAAGACTCTGTCAACCCAGGCACGTTGAGCTGTGCCGAAGTTATCCAAGACGCACTGTCGTCCTCATATGGGGAGCAGCTCGCGTTCTTGACAGTGTCCATCGGCAGAGGATCGAGCGGAGAGCCCAGGTTATTGAGATTTGGAAACATGTCCATGTGGATGGATTTCAAGAGCAAATCAGCAATTCGCGAGCCTACGACGCTGTTTTCGGGTATGATAATATCTGTGCAAGTAAGTTAGTAACAATTTCTTCAAATAGGTGAGCTGCTGAGTCTCCTGCGTCATAAACGTCGTTTAGTTTTGCTGCGGGTCGTACTTACCATCTGCTAACTTTGGTTTACCTTCGATTGGCGAGACCATGCCGACGTCGAAGAATTCGGTAGTCGCCTTGTCGATTACGTCGTTCTTGCGCTGAGATCGGAGTAAGATCAACCTTCTCTCCACCAACGAACCTCGTGAATTGATATCGAAGACTGGAATTCCTTCCTCGTCCCAACTTCCGATGCTCAAAGAAATCGAGTGAAGCTTGGCTTGTCGGTCTTCCTTGGCCAGAAAGTCCCTGTAATATCGAACGAGGCGCTCATGGGATGCCGGTGGTTCGGTGTCAGGAGACTTTCCGCTACCTTGTGCCTGCAAAGCAAGCAGTCTATCCATTCGCTCTTTGACGAGACAAAACGTCTTCCAGAAGATCAGCACGTTGCTTGCGGTCCATTGTATCACAACGTCTTGACCAGAAATCACAGGATTGATGACCATGCTCGCGGATCCCAGATCGAAATACTGAACCATGTCCTTTAAAGTCGTGGATTTGAACCAGAATTTCTGTTTTGTGGGTATGCCCAGATCACGCGCAACTTCCGGGGTGATCGGATACTTGTGAGACCCCATCTCGACGCAGCGCTTGTTCTTCTCCACTTCGATTCGAAGATATGTGTCGGGTGTGCCTTGGATGACTTTCACCCACTTGTCCCAGCGCAGTTGGGAGTCAACACGAGCCAGTTGATCCAATGACCTGCCCTGATCCTGAGCCTGCGAGTCCTTTGGGCTCGCCCCATCGTTCGAAGTGCTGGCCTGAAGGAACCCGGGTGACGCGACGATATGCCACTCTAAGCACAACTTCATCATCGCCGTCAAGCGTCCAAAACGTGACACTATCCTCTTCAAGGATAATAGACTTATCTGAAAACTGTCAGTAAAAGGTTAAAGGTATTTGAGCCTTGAGAACACAAATACTCACCTCTGTCAATTCTGGTGAAGGGCTGCTCGCTGCCAATATCAAAATGCGTAGCACCTGTGACGCGACCATCCTTGTGTTTGGGTCTTGCGATCAATAGGTGCCTGGGCTCGTGTACGAGGTCTCTAGACACTACTCCGCGACGTTGTCTTTTGGGTTGACGCATTGTGTTGAGGGTTCCGTTGATGGCCTGCTGGGAGAAGAATTCGTACATCCGATGGACTTCGCCTTCGACTCCCATTCGTCTACCACAGCTAAGGCCGACCTCTGAACGCATGCGAGCTCTCCTCTCCTTGATGTAACAAAAGGCTTTGCCAAACATGAGCACGTTTGCCTCGGACAGTTCGACTATCACTTCGGACGTACAGGCACGCGATTTTTTCATGGTCAGGTGGTCGAACCTGCGGTAGTCATACCCATTTGAGCTTGACTTGAGAGCCAAAAGAATCGCAGAATAAGACAACTTCAGAATGGAGGTGAAGCTCGGGCCCAATTCACCCGTAGACAGAAGGGTAAGGAGCCGGTGAGAATTGCTTGTATACTTACCAGAAGCGTCTTTTACGTAGCCTTCAAAGTTTTTGATCCACTCTGGGCAGAGGAGTTGTCGTTGGGGCGCTTGTGGGGCTGCGGTTTGAGGGGAACTAGGCTGACTGAGATCATACCGAGCTTCAAAATGCTGCGTTAGAGCAGGCTCGCTTGATGCAATATGTCGGAGAGCTGACTGGCTGCTGGTGTCTGGCTGACTTGGCGTGGACTGACCGTGAGCAGTCTGGAATGCATCAGAATGACTGAAGATAGGCCGACTAATTGAAGCCGAGCTTTGAAAAGGTTGGTTTGGCAGAGCATGAATGCCTGGAGCGATCTGAGCATCAGGTAGAAGTCTATCAAATTTAAGAGGCTCACTAGACCGAGAGGCACCAGTAGGAGGAGGACTGAGTCCGACTTGACGGCGTTGATGGTGACTAGGCTGAACTCTGAGGTGAGGTCTGTACCCTGGAGCCGGAGGAGCTGCAGAAGCTGAACTCTGAGCAGCTGGAGTAGGGACGTAAGGAATCGGAGCGCCGCTGATTGCCTGTGTGTTCTCATTGAACACCGGCTCTCCGAAGCGTGTATCAATGGTTGGCAAGTGGAACTCAGCGCTCTTTGCCATTTCGTGCGGTCCTTGCCAGGCCAAGGCGGCACGCTGGGACACATCGACAGGTCGGACCTGGCCGGCACTGGTTGCTTGCCACAACTCCCTGGTGTGGTCTCGCCACTTGCGCGTGTATTCTTCGATCTCCGCCAAGCGCTGGTTGTATGCGTTGTCCAAACTTTGTTTGTATTGCTGGAGGCGGGCAGAACATGCGTTCTGAAACTGGTTTACAATGGTTGGATTCGACTCCAGAATACCAAGGATCTGTTGATCAGTGACATTTCCCATATCAAACCTGTGTCCCAACCGAACACTGTGAGGCGATGGGTGGACCGCGGCGTTCACATCACCGCGGGTCGACTGACGGCGGGTGGGATCGGTTCGCGTGGACTGGCTTGCGTTGAAGTTTGGCGCATTGTGGTTGTCTTCTAACAGACGACCTGCAAAGTCTCATTTGTTAGCAAACTGATTTGTTACGGATGGAACCACTTGATTGAACCCACCACCATGCAAACTGGGCAGAGGTTGAGCCGAAACATCATCAGGTTGCTTGTTGATTGCGTGGCGAAGGAACTGGTCTCCAATGTTTCTAGTCGTGGTATCTTCGCGACCGCTGTGCATCAAAGGTCCCCCATAGAAGCCAGACTGGCCATCGGATATACCTGGCATATCAGTGTCGCGGTCACGGATATAATGACGGTTCACTTCGGCATAGACTTGGGCAAAAGATGGAAGAGTCTCGTTGTAAGGCCGGCTTTGGTGGCAAGCTGAGTGACGCTTATTGTCTGTATTGTAAAGCATATCGACATGTTCATTGTGAGAAGACGGACCGGTGAGCTTAGCAAAGTTGCCATCTGGCTCAGATGCGAGCACACGGTGGGCCATGTTTCCAAAGTTGCGACCGCTGTGGGACTGGCGCCATGCAGTTGGGAACGCCAAAGGACCAGGAAGATGTCGAAAGCTACTTGATGAGTGAACGTCGGCAGGAGGCGGAGAAGGTGAGTCGTCGATGACAGACTGTGATGGGGGTTTGTTTGGCTGTTGAAGGAAGGCAGTCTCATCCTCGGGTACAGTAGCGTTGGATCGTGGAGGACGGACCTGAGGACCAGCGTTATAGTCCATGTAGTATGTGCCTGCATTCTGGAGAAGGAGGCGAGTGGCGGGTGCATGAGGACCGGCTACGAGCCTGCGAGGCTGTGGTGCAGACAAGGTCTGTTGCATGGCACTGCTTGAGATCGCATGTCAGTGTACCCTCATCGTGGAGGGTCGTGGGCGCGAACGAAGAGGGATGAACGACATTAATAACACATACATGAAAGGCTGGGAGAACTGTGGAGAGCCGTTCCCGACATTGCTATCTCGAAGTGCTCTTTGCAGAATGGCGCCGCCTGGCTCGGGCTCAGGCGTGGGCGTCGCATCGATGATGATGACCTCGCGCTGAACGTCACGTTGCATTCCTCCACCGTGTTGGGTTGCCATCGTTGAACTAGCCCGTGGTATGTTGTGGAAAGAGACTGGGCTGGTGGTGGCTCGGTGTGGTTGCGTGAACGGTGCAAGAAGGAAATACGCCAAAGAGAGTTTGAATCTTGGAGATGTGGGCCTCCTGAACAATGCGTAAACAGCTTGTGGTCTTCCATGGCTCCTTCCTCGTTGTCTTGAGCGGGGTGGGGGATGTGTCCTGCTTCCTTCGCAGTTGACCAAAAATGTGCTGATATCGATGTTGAGCAGTGACTGCAAAGAGCTCCCGCACAAAGAGCTCTCTTGATGAGCATCACCAATGGGCAAAGGCTCCTGCTTCGCAAGGCTCCAAGCAGGTGGCATGATAACTGGGAACATGGCATTCAAATATACTTGATCATTCTCACATATATTTGTCTACCTATCTGCCTCTTGCGTTCTAATCCGATGAAATGTTTTGAACTTTGTCCAACTTCTTTGAGTCTTGACCGTCCATAAGTGGGATGGGAAGGGTCTATGTTGGGATCAAGGTAGGAAATCTAGATGCATACGTACTTATTTACCAAGGTGATAGCTCAACTCTGTACCATCCACCCACTTTCAGAGATGCTGGCTACTTTGTTATGGCTTGTGGTACGGTTACCACCTACATATCACTGGAAGTCACTGAGGTATATACCAGTCCACCGCTGAGTGATGCCATGCATATGTGCAAACTTTTAGGACAAGATCGTTTTATAATTGATAATGAAAACATCTATGGTTAGCAATTATGGCATTTTGACAGCTGTGGAAAGTGCCCAGATGTGGATCATTTACATTGTAACCTAAATTTTGAATCATTGAAATGCTCTGCAGGACACCATAAAGTCTACAGAAGATAGATTCGTATCTTTACACATTTAGAAAACCGAAGATTGACTGAGTGCTTCATGGAGGCTCCCGATAAGATCAGCCTGGAGATGAATGGAAATTGCACTCGTTCCTCTTCGCATGCTAGATGGAACCATGTGGTATGAGCTGTGAACCCCCTTGTTCGAATTGTCCTTTTTAGAGAGATGGCAATCTGCAGTGCTGATTGTGAATCAACTCATATTGGAAAAACACAACCGAGTCCTTTCCTACCTGTTTACTACACGGGAACTAGTACTGTGCAAAAGGATGGCTTGATTCCCGTGTGGGGCGGCCCACCGCAAACATAGCTATATCAAACTTGGATTCTCGGTTGTCTATCATTTTCGAGCCATTTGGATTACCGCCTCGGCCGTGCTGCGGCTGAGTGCTCTGACTCGGAGCGAGGAACAGCGAAGGCACTGGCACGCAAGAGTCGTCTATTGAAACACACAAAAGTCCTCTACGAATTCGATGGTCCGCTATGGACACGCCACAGGACGGCATTTATGCAAGGATAATGCTTTTCTCAAATGCATCGTGGCACATAACTCATCATCCCAGGGTGTCGCGAAGAACGCTGTATCCCGTCGCTTATTGTCTGTCTTGCCAGTAGTCGCCAGGTATATCCTAGCGAACACTCCCACTCTATGTTCTTTTCGCCTCAAACCATCTCGCCATCATGAATTTGTTTACCTTTCTCCTGGTTTTCTCGTGGCTAGTCTTCTGCAGAGTGACGGCGCAATCAGACTCCTCCGACAGCCCCAATTCGCCTGATCCAGAACCCCAGGCGGTGTCCACCTACACTCCTTCCGGTCCGAGAATCAAAATTCAGTTCACCAGTCAAAATCAAACTGGACTGTTCTATATGGTCTCGTACCCGGCAACAGAGGATGTTCCGTTCTGGAGCTACACGACCGATGTAGCGAACGCCTCCATCTTCACCCTCGATGGCCCAACACAATTCCTTTTTATGAACACATCAGACACTGAGGATTACTCGTCGGGATGGATAATTCTTGATACCTATCGATACTCTGGTGATGAAAACCCGAACACTTCGAGTCCTGTTTCCAGTGACGACGAGGCAGATGTGGTACCCTTCAACCCCAGCGCCGATGTAGTTCGATACGGCCTACAATGTAGCATCGCCACGGCATCGGCGATGTCTAGTCCGATGACATGTTCCGCTGCAAATGGAGGTTATGACACACTTTTCTTTGGCACTCTCGGCGATCAGGACGGTCTATACGCCTACAACTCTACACTGACGACAGCACAGGATGCATGCAATTTAGACGGATCACCCTGCGTGCATTTAACGGGTCTTAAACTCACGGCGCTCTTTGCTGATCCGGCGAAGACGACGTCTGCGCCCGTCACATCGAATTACGCGCCGGCCACTTCCGCCAACCCGGCTTCGGTATTCAGTTACACGCTGACAGGAAGCGGATCATGCCTGGTCACTTTCGCCAAGTACGTGGTATGGACTACCGTGTGGGTGAGCCCCACTGCTACCGGAGTGGGAGCAAGCACAACAAGTGGGGAAAACGGCTCACAAAATGGGTCCGGGTTCTGGAGACTATGGCCTTTCTCCAGACCAAGATCTTGCAGAAGTTTGGTCGAGAGCGGCGCAACACGGCTGTATGCAGGCGTCCACGACCATGGTGCACTCAAGCGTGGTACGTACCTAGGGTACCGCCGAGCTCAGCCCGGGCTAGACTACTACGATATATGTTACCAGGTAGTAAGAAGCATTTTCTGTCATTGTGATCTACGAAAACCATGGTATTGAATCATAGAGTCTGGTCTACAATCGCCTGATCTTAATTACAAGGTTTGGTGAAGCTCTTCGAGACGGTAAAGGTGGACGTATTACCGCATTCACTATCTTTTGCTACGACAACACACTGTAGCTGAAGTCCGTGACCGATGTAGCGGTCAAAAATTGAACCATAAAGAGTATGATTTACAAGAACTATCTTGACCCCTATATTTGTACGTATTTGAAGAGTAATGCGTTCTCGTAGCCTTGAAAAGTTAGGGAAAGTGTTAAAAGTGTTCCAAGAACGCTAGTCTTGCCCTCCTATTTCCTATTAAAAAATAAGGCTGTATTGTGAAGTTTGATCAAAGTGAACCGGTTGACTATATGTTAGTGGAAATCTTAAACCACCTGGGCAGGGGATAGTACGTTCACCAAATTAAGCGAACCCAACATTGTCAAGAACGAACTTCTCTTACCTACCTACCTAGATAGGTACCTATCTAATGAGTCTCAGTGGAGCACACGTGATTATAAAAACTTTCAATAAAGCAAACTCGTGAGCTCGGTAGCGTTGAGAGATCGTGATGATTGACATTACGCACCTGGGAATACCGAGCATCTCGCTTGAGTGTTCGTTGAGAGCAAATTATTGGTACGTGAATAAGTCAAAAAATTACGCCAAGATTCTGCGGAAAATAGTTCAAAAAGTACGGGAGGGCCTTGGCCAGTTGTTTGAGTCGCGCGGTGAAGTCTGCGTGGGTCTAACAGCTAGTCATTGTATGCTTAATTGCTCTAGTGCTCGCTTGGTGAACGCCGGTTCATCCGAAGACATACCTCCTAGGCAGTGGGGAGGCATGATCATATTGAAATTACTTCTTTCCCGAGAACCTTACTTTTATTAGTTCGTAGATCGCCTAACTTACATCCTTGACGATTTACTCAGTCTTTGTTGCTAGCGATCCTGTCTTTGCCGGTAATGTCTCCGTATATAAAGAGAAGGCAATTCACTTGGTCCAATTTGGTTGCTCGTTGTCTCGTTTCAAGGCTGCTGTTGTGCTAAGAATAAATTATATTGTTCGTACTAATTCAAGCAATTCGTGCTACCCACATAGTCACTATGAAGTTCCAGATCACCACCTTCTTCCTGGCGGCCGCCAGCGTCAACGCCTTTTCCTTGGGCAACTTCGGAAAGAGAGACGTCGCGCAGCTCGCCGACTCAAACATCGCCATTGCTAACGGAGTCATGAACTCTGCTGCATACAAGCCCTTCCAAAACACCCAGGTCCTTGTCAAGACGGACCCTTCAACAAAGAGACAAGAAGTCGTGACACCGGACTACATTTTCGTTCTCCAGTGTGTTGATGCTGGATTCAGAGAACCATGCTTGGTCTTTGGGTCCAAACCCGGAGACTGCGGTAAGTAATCATGGCCAAAGACGTGAGATCACATGAAATTACTTGCACATGTCTAACGAGCTTCTCAGTTTCCTACTTTGACTTCAACCCCGTCAACTCAACTGAGGTCAGCGACGTTTATTGGAACGAGGTCTCATCACTCGCCACGAACACTGGTGGCAACTGCATGTTTTTCCAGTAAGTCTACTTTACTACTAGTAAGACTCAAGATTCAAGCTAACAGCTCTCACAGCCACGACAATTGCAACGCCCTGGGTGACGACCGAGGATTGACGGCCAAGTACATTTATGATATGTCTGTGACGCTGCCCGAGGATCCACGTGTTCCCGAATACGACCGCAACATCACAAGCTGGAGATGTTGAAGCCCTCGGGTACCTGGCTCATCATGGTTTAGTGCCATGGAGACACAAATAGTAGCAGAGTTCGACCTTAGGCTTTAGAGAAATAGAACGTTATTTCTCAGGTCGCAAAGTACCCTCAGCTTGATGATCTGTGACCGCGGATGCACTTGGTAGAGCCATATTTGTGTGAAGAACTATCAACAGTAACCAGTCAACCAAATCTCCTAATATGTAATGACCTCGAGACCCTACATCCGTTATATGTGCCTGTGAACGGGGCTTATATCAATCCTCTTCATTGAAGCCAACGCTTGAAAGCCAATGCACTTGTTGCACTCATCGCGCGTCGTCACACAATAAATTGTCCCGTTCAACCGCTTACAGTAGCTTACATGTTCCGAGCAAACGAACCTTTGTTCTCCCCCACTTTTGAATCAGCCATGATCGGGAAAGCCGTTGCCGTTGCCTCAAGATGTCATTCTGCTGCCTGCACGGTGTGAGCTTAGAGGAAACGTTGAAAGGTTGGGTACGAAGTGTCGTTCTTAGCGATAGGCTCGGTAACAGGGTGGCCCTGGGTAGCAGAGCCGTTGCGGGTGTTAGTGATGGGGACTGTGAGCGGTTGGGGAGGCGATGATAACCGCGACCCTGCCTCTGTCAGCCCCGGAGGGATTGAGTCCAACTTCTGCGATGTGCTCGCTGAGGGGTGAGGGGATAGAAAGCGAGGCAAGTTCAGTCATAACTTGGTTGAGGGGCGTAATGAGCTATTTTGCATCGTCGACTGACAGGGTAGCGCGGAAGACAATGGTAGAGGAACTAGGAAAGCCTCCCCAGGCTCGTGAGAACTTGGGGGCGTAGGGCTTAAAGGTATATCGCGGCAGTACAAACATCCCTTGGAGGTTAAATCATTAGACCGAAAACTTCGCTGCCTTGAGCCCTCACTAAACCCGGCCTAGAACCGAAAGACATGCTAGATCTTTTTTGCACGAAGTTACTGCGGTCCGGGGCAGGGCTTTCTGGATCGTTATTTGTCTGGAGGTGATTTGCCAGTCCTTTAGCAGCAACAATGCAGCAATTAAATCCAATGAAGGGTCTGTGAAACGTTGGAAGGACCGAAAGTCCACCACCTCAGCCTCCGAGCAGAGTATTCCCGCCATGAAGGACGAAGACGAACGGAGTCCGAGCATAGCGCAATGTCATCTCTGACCATGCATCGACGAAAACGCGTACTCAAATGTTCACCTGCGGCAAGAGTCACCAAGGAAGGATGAAAGCGGTGAGGGTAATCTCGGGGTATCTTTTGAGATTTGAAGAATTGAAAGCTGAAACACTAGGCCAAGACCCAAAACTGTTGACCATTGCCCACCTGAACGCCATACCATGCCGGAAGAGAAATCGTGAGGATCATAGGAAGAACCAGAGGAGTACTTCGAAAATGATTTCAGAACTTAGGCTTTCGCTTGCGTCCGGTAAACTTGGAGGTAGCCTTGACGATCTTGCCCTTGCGCTCCATCTGCTCCTTTTTCTTGATAATCCAGGCCTTGCTGCCTTTCTTGATTTCGCCCTTGCCGTCCTTCGGCCGTCCTCTGGAGTCCACCACATCCACACCCTCCATCCCGCCCACCACACCAGTTATATCCCCGCCAGTGCCGCCAACTGTCAGCACCAAGTAGAGCTTGACGTTTTTTGTGCCAGGATCGTCCTCCAAAATACCCGCGCCGAAGCCTGCCTTGACTGCGGCCTGGGTAATCATATTCCTTTGCGTATCATTCTTGGGATAGAACTGACACACGGCCCGCCCACCCCTCTTCAAGCTCGAGTACAGCCCATTGAAAAACCTCGACAACCTCCCCTCGGGACTCGTCTCGCTGCTCTCTGCATTACACAACCACTGAATCGCACTGATGCTAATAGCAGCATCGAACGTGCCCGCGCGAAATGGCACCCCCTGGCCGATATCCGCAAGTAGTAGGTCGCCCTCGACGTCGCGCTGCAGAGCTATGTCCAGCATGGAAGCAGACACGTCCATGCCTACCCACACATGGTCGTCAGAGGTGAGGATCTCGCCCGAGAGGCCGCTGCCACAGCCGACGTCGAGAATGAAGGATGGCTCGGGTAGGTCAAGGAGCTCGAGGGCACGGCGGGTCATGGAGGCTTGGATGTTTTGAATACGTGACGAGGTGGTGTATTTGCGCGCTTCGGTGTCATCATAGTGCACATCGGCCGCGCTGGGACGGATTAGTTGGGCGAAGAACTGTGGAGGGAGCAAGGGGCACATGGACTTACAGCGTATCCTCGGGACGAGACATCTTGGGCTGTGCTCGACTGGTGTCTCCTTATGTAGAGAGGGATGGCAGGAGGAGCACGGGCGCAAATGTCGAATATGGTCACAGATTCGTCAAATTCTAGAAAAGTTGTCGCAGGGCCGTCGTCAAAGAAAAATCATGACAGGGATTATCGGCACCGGCGCCGGTGCCGGCCGCGACTGCCCCCAGTATGCCGTATGGTCGCTCCCTGTCAAAGAGCTCGGGCCACAAGTACCCTGCAAGGGAGCAGTGACGCGGTGTTGGGTAGAGAACACTTCTCGCTTTCGACGTCGAGGACGAGACCAAACAACAAAAGCTGAACAATGTTTGATCGATAATATTCGTATCTATAAAACCAATGCCCAGCATGTGGATTCTTCCAGTCATTGGCATTCTCGGCTCCATCCTGGGCTTCTGCTTCCTGACGCTGGCCATAGGCAAGTTCCGCGCTTCTCAAGAGCCAAAATCGACGACGACGATGACATTTGCTAACTTTCACCCTCCCCTTGCAGCGTCTGGACTCTACTACCTCTCCGAGCTCGTCGAGGAGCACACCGTCGTATCGAAGCGGCTGTTGACACGCCTCATCTACTTCATTATCGCCCTGCAGCTACTGCTATGTCTGGTGGACAGGTTCCCCTTTTGGCTGACAATGCTCGGCGTGGCATCGCATGTGGTTTACCTGGGCAATATGCGGAGGTTTCCTTTCGTCACGCTGACGGATCCTCTGTTTATAATCTCTTGTGGTGTGTATTCTCTGCCATAACTGGCCCTCTATAATAATTATGTAGCTAATCTGACCTCTCCCTACAGTCCTGGTCCTCGCCAACCACGTCGTCTGGTACAGCCACTTCTCTGCCCGCCAGAAGAGTGCCTACAGCAACATGTCCTCCTACTATGATACTCCCGAGGGCATGCCGACCTTCACCGAGATAGCATCCTTCTTCGGCATCTGTGTGTGGCTGGTACCTTTCGCGCTGTTCGTCAGTCTGAGCGCCAGTGACAATGTTCTGCCGACTGAGAATCCGACCGCGGCTGCTGCTGTGAGTGGAGATGGAAGCAAGAAGAGGGGCCAGGGGCTGGTTAAGACCCTGGTTGATGTCATTCGGAACGGCCTCGGCGAGGTGGCGATCATGGTTGGGTGGAAGAGGAGGGATGATGGGTTCTAGTGTTACTTGTGATGTTACAAAGAAGCTTTAGTGATACCAGCGCGTCCGTTGCATGGCGAGGACAGTCAATTCATCTGTGAGTGCAGTTTTCCTGTGCACTTAAAACGCTGATTTGTTGTTTCCTTTTGATGCGTATTTTGCTAACACTGCATCAGATTATGCTTGCCTAAGCAGATGGTCATAGTTGAGCCTGGCTCTCGTTCAGCACCTTATATTAAATGCATTAACACTCTAGGCACATCCTCCTCGTCATGTATATTCCATATAAGCAACAGTTGCCGACGGCAGTGAGCACGCGATCTTTACACATTGGTCTTCTGTCAGCTGGCACCCGCTGAAGGCCCGCATAGTCGCAACATCTCGTGCGACCATTTCGTAAAGAAAGCTCGTCGCCCGCGGCTATAAACGCGTAGGTGCGTGGCCTTTGCAATTGTGGTTGGCGAACAACCATTGGCCCTTTTGACTTCAGCAGCGCACAATGTCATGGATCGTGGATTAAAGGTCGCAACAAGACAGCTGTTCTCCGTTTGAGGTTCCTGCGGATCCCCGGTCGACTGCCTGATTGCGGTGTGCTCTCGTACGAGTTGGCCAAATGAGGGCTTGGTGACGACGACCTGGCAGGGCGTGGACAGTGTGCTTGACGCCGTCATTGCCCCTACGACACTATGATTGTTACTCAATTCTTCCAACGTGGCAAACATGCGGTCGACCTGTCACCAGTGCACGGATCTCAGACCGGTACACGATCAGTGTTCGCCGTCTCACTGATGAAGACGAGCTACACCAGAGACGAACCACATTTTTTACCTGAGGCAAACCACAGAAGCAAGGAAGCGCCGGCACAATTTCGCTTAACATCGCGCGCCACACACTCTATCTAAACTGGAAAGTTCAAGGGCTTTTACTATCGAAATACCAAGGGCGAAATGTACAGAGAAGAAAAAAGTGCCTGGAGACTTCAACGCTGAATAATGGGACCAAATTGCCAACAACAGCACCAGCACCCGTATCATCTCGTGGTCATTTTCAAAGCTCGTATGGGTACAGCCTATCAGTACTAAGAAATCGATCCTGCGGCCAGAATGCCTACTCCTAGCTTGTGCGAACTGTGCATGATATTTATAGCTGCGCAATCATCAACACACTGACCAACATCATGTCTTCGAAACCGGGATGAACGAGGACCTGGCACACAGCCGCGGAGAAAAGCGGCCCGCTGACGCATACCACCCATGCACAGCAGCCTGGTCATACCTCACAGAGAACTTTTGCCATGGCCTTTGCTCCCAGCCACGGCCCCTGTCGTACTTGAAGCCGCACTGACGACCGCCATTGCGGGCTGGTCAAGCGTGGGCAGTCGAAAAGATTGTACGTTGCTCCACGGTGCCTCGCCAGGTCCCTCTTCCATCCAGCGGGTGATCGGACTGGGACTGACTAGCGCCTGTCCAATCTGCTGCTGCATAGCTGGGGTGGGAGCGAGAAGACGATCGCAGGGTCTGGGAAATGACATCCAGGGCGACCAGTTGGGACCCTTCACATTGATTTTTTTGAAAGTGTCGTTGGAAGGCTGAGACGATGAGATGTTGTTCATGGAGGCTCAAAGACAGAGAAAAAGCTTACGCAAGACGGGACGGGCAAATTCGACAGAGATGATGAGGTCGAACTCTCCGAGATTGACAGGAGCGCGAC
This sequence comes from Gnomoniopsis sp. IMI 355080, assembly GCA_027946555.1. Lineage (NCBI taxonomy): Eukaryota > Fungi > Ascomycota > Sordariomycetes > Diaporthales > Gnomoniaceae > Gnomoniopsis > Gnomoniopsis sp. IMI 355080. The sequence continues at coordinate 28,797 of JAPEVC010000150.1, forward strand.
GCCAGCAAGTGGCCTTCTTATAAAGTCTTATCTTCACCTCACTCGATTACAAAACCTTCTGGGCCGCGGTATCTTGTTGGTCAGACACTTATTCATGTTCTGGTCACAAATTAGCATGGCGCACGAGTGAGTATTCCAGTTTGCTTCTTTGGCCTGGACACAGCATGCCAGGTGGGAGGCATCTAAGAGTCGATGGCTTGGCAGACCGGCCTTGTCGTGAAGGTTCCAGGGCAAATGCGCACCGACTCTCCTGCTTTCGCTTACCGAGCGCCATAATGCTCTTCACCGAGCTCGTCAGCGTCGTTCAATGACAGTGTGGCCCGAGCGAATTGGTGATCGTTTGTCCAGATTGTCAGAAAGTCGCGTGAACCCTCCCGACGGACACCCGCATGAACACCTACCTTGCTTCGCCTATACCTTGACTTGTGGGTGCGAACTACGGCACCCGCATTGATCCTCATGACTTGTGGGTCAAGGCGTGTTGCCTCCTACTTAGCAACAGCAGCTAACCTCAAAACTAGGGGTTGAGACGTTGCGTGGCTCGATTTTCTTCTTCTTGCGAGATACTGTGTCTCTTGCACCAGGGCGCTTTCAAAGCATGCACTATTGTCACCTGCTTGTACGCTAGACTGTATGCTAAGCGTATGAGGCTTATGCCGTTGGTCGGACCTGTGTTTCGCTGCATTGCAGTCTTGCACATATCCATCACCCCACGCTATTCGGATGCGTGCTGTGCTTAGGAACTCTTTCTCGACAAGCTAGCTCCACATGCCTTCGGAATGGACTGGCGGACGAGAAAATTGACCGTCGTACTTGTGCGCTCGAACCATTGTTCCTTAGGGATTGTGCAACGCCGCGTACTGGTATGCAGTGAAAGACGAGACGCGAACGCGGACTACAGAATCGTGTTACGGAGACATAAGATCACAAAAACGTCAGACACAGCACTAATGCCTTTGAGTAATAATGTATTTGCAACTAAAACAAGGTATTTACACAGAATGGATGCGTTCTCATCTCAAGTCCCCACGCTATGCCAAAGGAAAACAATGGGAAGATTTTCTTATCCTCCTTCTTTTCATCTCTCTTCAAGGACACCGCTTTACAGGGTGAGCTGGGGAGCAGCGCGTCTCTTCTTGCACTTGGACTTGGAGCCGCTAGCGGAGCTGCTAGAAGCATTGGTAGTGGTAGCACCGGTCGACGACGAGGAGCCAGAGCTGCCTGACGAGGAGGAGGTGGTGGTGGTGGACGACGACGACGACGCGCCATTGAGGATGATGCTGGTGGCCTTTTCGGCAGCCACCATGATGATGGCCTGCGAGTTGCCGGTGGGAAGATCCGGGTGGATGGAGCCGTCGACGACATAGATGTTGTCGGTACCCCAGACCTTGAGGGTCGAGGCGTCGACAACCGAGGTGCCGTCGTTGGACTCGCCCATGCGCGCGGAGCCGACGTAGTGGTCACCCTCGGAGATGTTGTCGGTGGAGATGAGCTCAGCGGCGGTCTTGGTGAGAGCCTCAAAGGGCGAGTCGTCCGCCTGAGTCATGGCGATCAACTTGTTCATCCACTCGGTGATGGCGGCGATGTCGGCGCTGGTCTGCAGGTAGCATGAGGTGGAGAAGGTCGTGGCACCGGCGTCGGTGACCTCGAGGACACCGTGCGAGGTGAGGCCGTGGGTCAGGTAGGTCTTGATCTTGATGGTGTTGTTGGCAGCCGGCGCGACGGTGCCCTGGATGTAGCGGGTCGTGGAGTCGTTAGCAGTGACGGTTGTCCAGAAGTTGAGACGCTGGCCGGACTGTGCGAGCAGACCGGTGGACCTGTCGTTGAACATGGTGGCGACGGAGTTGTTGGGCGAAGTGAAGGCAGTGGTAGGCTCGGCATAGAAAGAATCCTTGGTGGTAAGTTGGACGGTGAAGATGGGGTGGTCCTGGATGTATTTGCCGACAGGCAGCTCGATCCATTCGGCCTCATCGGGCAGTGTGACGGAGACGGAACCACTCTGGACAGCCTGGATCTGCTCCTTGACACCGATGCCCGAGTTGACCAGCATGCGAGGCGTCGACAGAGCGCCGCCGGCAAGAACAACGCCACCGCCCGACTTCAGGTTGATGATCTGGCGGCTGCCGTCCTCGAGCTCGACCTCGACGCCGGTGGCAGTGGAGTTGTCGCGCACGACGCGGATCAGCTGGGTGTTGAGCGACAGCTTGAAGTTGGACTTGGCCTGGGCGAGAGGGAGGTAGTCCTTGACAGGGCCGCCACGCAGACCGTCGCGGATCAACCAGGGCGGGTGCGAGAAGACGGCCTCCTTCTCGTTGGGGCTGGACAGCGCATCGGTCTGCGAGAAGCCGTTGTTGCTGAGGAACTCGGACATGACGGTGAAGGCGCCCTGGTCGACGCCGGTGCCGTTGGCCAGGATGAAGCCGGGGGTGCGCTCGTAAAAGGCATCGGCCGAGGCGGAGACGTCGTCCCACTTCCAGCCTGTGGGCCACTTGTCGTCAAAGTCGTGCGCGGGCGGCTTCACGAACATCATGGCGTTGACAGCACCGGAACCACCCAGCAAGCATCCGGCCATACCAGCCGTGTCGAGACAGTACTCGCTGGTGTCAGAGGCGGTGGTCAGGTAGTAAGCCATGGCGGGCACGTCGTACTGGGTGACGGTGTCGTTGTAGGACATGGTGTCGTCACCTCCGGTTGAGTAGTAGGAAGCTGGGCCACGCTCGAGGAGCAGGACGGACGCGCCAGACTCAGTCAGACGCTCGGCCGCGATAATACCGGAAGGGCCACCACCGGCCACGATGTAGTCGTAGGTGGAGTTGCTGGTGGTAGTTGTCGTTGACGAAGTGGAGTTGGAGGACCCGGTAGTGGAGTTTGATCCGGAGGTCGTTCCGCTGATGTCGGCGGCGTCGGTGCTGGAAGCCAGTGCAGCCCAGGTTGCGTACTTGGACGACTTGCCGTCGTCAAGGCTGTGGGCATACTCGCCGTAGGCAGCCGAGTGGAAGTTGAGGGTGGCATCGGAGCTGGAGGTATCGGTCAGGGCCGTGGTGGACTGTGCGTAGCCAAAGACACCCTCGCTGTCAGAGCCACTAATGGAGATGGAGGTGTCGGTCACACAGCCCTTGCACAAAAAGGTGAAGGCCCAGCCCGTGGAGTTGACCGAGGTGCCGCTGGAGATCTCGTAGATGCCCATGGACGAGTTGCTGATCTCGGGCGGGTTGCTGTAGCCAGTAGCCTCACGGAGGGAAGCCACGATGCTGTCGCCGTCGGCCCAGGCAACGATGAGCAGGGCGTTGGCCATGGCGCCGGTCATGGACCAGGCGGCATAACCATCGATGGAGTCGGAGGCAAGGTAGCCGATAAAGTCACCGTTGCTTGTCTCGGGCAGGGCCACACCGAATGCAACACCATCGGTCTCGTAGTATGAAAAGTCGATGCCAGAGTTTGTATCTGTCCAGTTGACGGATGACTGGCCCATAACACCAGCGGCCAGGGCGGCCGTGGCGAAGAGGGACTTTGCGAACATTTTTGCTCCTTTTTTGTCTGGTGTGTGTCTGTTCTACGTGTAATGTATACTTCTTTGTTTTGGATTTTTGGCAAGGTGAGGAATCCGCCTGGGTGAAAAGGATGAGGTAAGGAGGGTAAGGTAAGGAATGAATGCGGCTCTGCCACAGAAAAGAATGTGTATACGAAGAAAAGAACGACTTCGTAGAAGAAAAAGAGAAAGAGAATGGTTTGGTTCAACCAAGCGAAAGACAAAGCTTGTGATGGGAATGAGGAGGAGAAGGAGAATGACTGCCAAGCCCGCCGGAGGAGAAAAGCGATTCTTTTTAACATATCGACAACATGCCACATCCTCCCCACCCCTTTTCGGCCCGGTGGGAGAGCAGGATCGTATGGGAGGGACACCCCATCACAGGCGTGTCGCCGGCACCGAAGAGATGGGTCGTAATGGTCCACCGGACCGACCCTTCATCACAGCATTTTTGCAGATGGCTGAGGCTAGACGCTTACCAGCAACCCTTGACGAGGATTCCTGTCAGAAAGAGCGATCCCAAAACCTGGAAACAAGATCCACCCAATCAACCGAGGGAGAGCGCCCCTCGGCTTCGGAAGGCTTCGAGAAACAGGCTGGTGGGGGGAAGGGGGGGCTGGACTGCTGCTGCTGCGCACTACAATGCACAGCACAAGGCTGAAGGAGGGGGGAGGGGAAGGCAAGGCAAGGCAAGGCGAGGTGGGGCACCAAAACCGTAAAACGAAACAGAGATGGATTGTGGTCGGGCCAATGGCGTGTTATACAACACGGAGCCTTTGGCCGGATCGGGTAGGATGACATAACTGAGCATCCACTTTTGTGAGGGAGAAGAAAGCGTCTATAACTAGCTACATACAAGTAACATGGATCCTCAACGAGCCCCTGACAAAAATGAGTCGCGGGCGTTTTCCGAGTCCCGAATTTGCACCCTGCTTGTTATCGCACCGCCGTCCATTGGCCGCAGCCTCACCCACCCCCCAGCTAATATAAATCTATGGGTCTGCGGAGTGACTACTGGCGTCGCTTGTATATTGCAGTTGTTGCCAATGTTTCAACTTTTGCTTTGGCCAGACCCCTTTTTTGTTTGTTTTTAGCAACCAAAACGTCTTCCCGCAACACCTTTTTCGCTGACGACGTCCGCTTCGGATGAACGTTTATGCAAAGAGTTCGTCTGATACTTGCATAATGTTTCGAAACTGGATCTGCAGGGCGTAACGCTGCAAAAAAGCATAACACCAAGCCACTTGGGAGAGGGGTGAACAGGGCTTCGACGACCATTCCAGACTCCGAAAGGGGGAATGATGTTGTCTCGCCTTGAAAAGAGTCGAGTCAATTTCTGCTAGGTGCATCACCGTCTGCATATTCATCTATATTGAGAATCAGCCACAATGACGACTTTTCTTGCTCTTTTGTTCTTCTTCCTGTCTTCAATAGAAATGCTGCTGCTGTCTTTCTCACTGGAGCCACTGCATGCCCTGCACACATCTGCAGCCCTGTAGAAAATTCTCAGACCCCTCCCAGATTCTCTGTGGGCATCTGCCACGCACGCAGTTGAGGAAAGCCCGTGCAGGATTCTCGGCTCCCGCCGGATCTTCTAGCTGCGGCGTCGATCCATCAGCCCCATCAAGTCCACTTACATGTTTACATGTAATTACGCTTCCTGAGATACGTATCTCTTGATACGATCAGTTCCCGCCTTGAATTTCTTCACACCAAAGGAATGGCCCCTCTTCCTTCACGCGGATAATAGAGAGGGAGAGGATGAGGATACTCAGACAGATCAGGTCGATCGAATCTGAAGCCCAGTTCAGCTCGAGTCACTCACCCTGCAGACATCGGGACCTTCGGGACATTTTTCTCAAGCGACGCCGCCGTGGATGCCACGTTTTTTTCTTCTCTGCCTCTCTTTTTTGAAAACTGACTGCCCGCCACCGGACCTTCTGGAGGTGGAGTGATATTCTCGGCGCGCTTCAGACCTCCGGCTTGGCTTTGGCACTTGCGCGTAACGCCACGCGCTTTGCGTATTCGAGTCTTGGCGATTGTTTTTTATTTCGGAATTCCTGTAGCCCACGCGCAGGTGTGGAGGCGTGTACTGGCAGCTCCTGGGCGTGGGGCGGGTTACTTATTTACACCGGGACTTCAGGGCGGAAATAGACGATGCATAATTGAGCGTCTTGGAGGACTCGTCCCATCTTGCACTATTTTCCCTCCCTTTCTCACACCCTTTTCCTGCTCTATTCTTTTGTTTGGACTGGTTGCAGTATAGCATCAAAACCACAACTGACGTCTCCAGCATAGGTATTGTAAACGTCACCCAGGCTTGGGACTAATTCTTCCTGTTCCTGATTTTCCCCGTCGTTGGGAACATCGCCGATACTGAAGCTGCTGGCTGTTTGACTGGATGAAAGACTCCGACGCCGCAAGTATCAGTTCGTCTCATACCTCGATGACGGCGCCAAACAGCCCGCCGCTCTGTGGACCGTTGCCCCAAGCCGTGTTGCCTTGAAAGAGACCTTGGGCGCAGCAAAGATTCGCGGGGAAAATTGTTGTTCGCTTTGAAGAGTGCTGCTGCATTTGTTGCGAAGCAGGGTCGCGACAGTGAGGCTGAGATGTACCCACACAAGCGTCAAGCGTTCTCGAGTGACATGTCAGTTCTCCATGTTTGCATTGCTCTACCTTGCAGGTAGGCCAACACCCTAGACACGCCATTGTCTACTCGCATGAGGTAGCTACTTATCCCGGAGGAGGAGAGATTGGTACAAAGAGACGTGTCTAGGACCGATTTGACTTTGTCCTTATTTCCACAAGTGATGCTGTACATCCGGACAACGAACAGAATTCCAAGTATGTCATCAAAATATCTATTAGTATGGACCTCAAGGAGTGTGCATCGCAGGACCTAGGCCTTGCCTTTGCCAACAATTGGAATGAGCACACATAATCTCAGGCGATTCGCAGAATGACATTCGCTCACGAACACGTCCTCGCCTGCCAACACTGCGATAACCCGCTGTTCATTACAAGGCCTGACCAATGCAATCCCAAGAGCACGGCGAGAACGCGTCTGGTGCTGGTGTATGAGCATACCGGATGAGGAAGGACATCATCATCTACCACGCCCTCCTTCCTCCACGCTATGCGCGAGGACAATGCAAACCCAGGACAAAGACCGCTGGCACCGTCTTTAAATCTCCTGCACGTCCTCCATGTGGAAGGTTTGGACAAGCCCGATTCCCGCCGCGACTTTGCGGAGTACTGTGACTTGGACCCATCGATTCTGGAGAGCAATTTCGTTACCGTGAGTCGCTTGACGGGCCTGCAGGTCGGTACGTGCTGGTGCGAGTGTCATGCTGGGCAGAATCATCTCGAATGGCGTGGAACGGAAAACTTGGAGGATGACTTCAAGCCCTCGATGCTTGCACCCATCATAGAACGTGAGGTCGCAGAAGACGGGGAGGCAGTGTTGCCCTTGGACAATTAAGAGAGGTCGTGCGAACCAAGAATGAAAAAGAGGGAGCGTTTGGCCTTTGTCGAGACCAAGAAGACGGCCTGTACTTACTCGCCTGCATCCTAGAAGCGAAAATTATGTGTCGTATGTCCGGGAATGGATTTGACAGCCAAAAATTTCCTCTATTACAGATGATGACCGGTCTATTTCTACAGGGTCTAGGTACATATGGCTTGTAGAAGTACAACATGTCAAGATACAGCAATTTTTCACAGCTTCGCGCCGCTCTTCAACCTTGCCTCCTTCTCCTTGTCCCGCAACATACGCCTCAGGATCTTGCCGCTAGGACTCTTCGGCACAACGTCAATGAACTCGATGCCGCCTTCCAATCGCTTGTACCGTGCCTTGTGATCCGCAACGTACTTGTACAGCGTCTTGGCCACCTCTTCGTCGCTCAAAGATTGAGCCGAGGCAGACTTGACGACAAACGCCTTGGGTACTTCGCCGGCGTATTGCTCGGGGACCTGGATGACTGCACAGTCGGCCACAAGGTCATGGCTGAGGAGATGAGCCTCTAGTTCGGCTGGTGCGACTTGGTGGCCCTTTTGTTTTTTTAAACAGGTATCGTTAGAATTTAAATTCCCTCGAGACTGGGGGTGTGGCTTGGCCGTGAATTTGACCGAAAGGGGGGGGGGATACCACCTACCTTGACTTTAATGAGCTCCTTGATGCGGTCTACAATGACGAGGTGCTCGGAACCTTTGGGCGACAAGCGCACCACGACCTCGTCACCGGTCCTCAGCCAACGGCCATCTGCATGATGCACAAAGGTCTCCGCCGTGGCTTTGGGGTTATTGAGATACCCCAGAACAATGTTCGGCCCTTGCACGTAAAGCTCGCCGGGCGTGTCGTAGCTCGTCACCTCCTTGCCTTCCGTATCTAGAATCTTGCATTTGATACCCGGCAGAACGGGCCCGGACGAGCCAGGCATACAGTCAGTACCCACCGTGCTCACGACACCGGGACTGCTCTCGGTCATGCCTGTTATTATGAAACGTCAGTATAGCTATCTATGCGTGGAATCTGATGAAATTAGGAGGGATACGCACCGTAACCTTGACGCACGACCCAGTCGGGGAATATCTTTTTGACTCCCTCGATAGTCTCGAGTCCCAACGGGGCTGCGCCCGAGTAGATCCCATTGACACTCTTCAGGCTGTACTTTTCGCGGGTCTTGGTGTTGCTAAGCATCTGCACAATGATCGGCGGGACCTTTGAGACGGCCCTGTCAGTATGGTGGGAACGTGCGCAGAGCGGCCAAAGCGGGGGAAGAGGTGCTCACCAGATAGAGCATGTTGATGCTGTACTTGTCGATGACAGAAAGCATTTGGTCGAGCTCAAATTTGGGCAAAATGATGACTTCATCACCAACAAACATGCACACATGCGCAATAATGGTGAGACCGTAGATGTGGCTGAGTGGCAAAAGGCCCAGTGCCGTCTGTGAGGGTCCTCCGAATTTATCTCTGCCCGCATTTTCAGCCATCGCCGCTTGAAGCACATTGCTGATCACATTGTGATGAGATATCAGCACGCCTTTCTGTAGTTTGGTTTCACTGTCAGCTACTAGTACTACACACTCATAAATGATGACTCGAGCGCCGCCTGCTCTGCACCATAGCTTAAACCCAAGAGAACGAACACACTCACCGGCAGTCCCGAAGTCCCGCTAGAAAAGCAAATGAAGGCGACCTGTCGCACGCCCTGGCCCGGCAGCCATTGCAGCTTGGGTAACGGCGCAAGTTGTCGGCCTTCGTCGATGAGTTGTGCGACGCTCGTGAAGCCTGGAACTGGCTTGTAGCCAGTGAGCGGAGTATCGACAAGGAAGATGCGATCGCGCGGCAGGTTGACGGTCTCGGCCGCCTTGAGAGCTGTCTCGAGCAAAGGGCCGCCGCACGTGAACAGGACGGTGGCATTGGTCGCCTTGAGCTGGTACTCGAGTTCTTGCTGGTTGTACGACGCGCTGGCGGGTGTCACGATGCCGTTCAGCCGATGCACTGCGTGGGCTACTGAGATGTAGTCCATCTACGTTTTCCCTCTCCTCACATCAGTCCGGTGAAACTTTGAAGAAAACGTGTGTAGGTTTTTGATGGGAGGATCTCCCCCTCAATCGTGCCCAGTGCACACTCACCGCATTGATTGAGTAGATGCAAGCAATCTTCTCCCACTCGGTCTCTTCCTGCTGCGGGACCCAGCCGGTGCGCTTGCTCAACGCCCTCGCAATCAATTCCACGCGCTCCCTGGCCTCTGTGGCCTTGACTGACTTTCCTGTCAAGCCACAGACAAAGCTGTTGACTTTGTCGCTTTTCTGAACTCGATACTGTTCATTGTATATGAAGTCCGGAAGGCTGACATCCTCTGGCGGATCTGAAACGGGGGTCAATCAATGGATCCCGTCAACCAAGAACGGGCGCGGAGGACATACCGTAGGGCAGCTTAGTGAGAGATGGGGGCGAAGTGAACACCATTGTGAGTAAGGATCCGCCAATCAAATGGTCGAGGCACGAGAAGTGAATGGGGGTGGTTTGAGAAGAGTTCATAAAAGCAGTTGAGCAGAATGTAAGCAGAGCAATGCGGTTTCTGTTGGTTGCAGCTTTTGGGGGCCGGGAATTCACGTCCCCGCGGCGGTGGAGCCGGCTCTGTTGTTCGGATGCATGTCGTCGTTGGTGGCGACTAGGCTATATCTCGTTACTAGCAATAGCGTCAAAGGGATCTCCCGCGCTGGCTGGGTGGTTGGCAGCCAAGTCCCCCGGGGCCCCGGATATGGGCCCGCCTTGCACTCAAGGTGCCCAACAAGCGGGATAATTTCCCGGGGGGGGGGATGGAGAATGCTGGCGTGGTCTTTGCTGTTCCCGGGCGGACGGACAACCTCGGCCCAGATCCCCAGATCCACAGCCTCACTGTGGTCAGGCGTGACGTGCCCGCGTCGATCAGTAAGCTTCACCGAGGCTATTTCTTAGCGCAGGCGGTGCTATGTATATATAACCAGGGTCGTCGAATCCAAATCACTCTCGTCAGCAGCGCAGGTGAAGTTTGGGGCGACTCGATCTGACGCGAAGCCATCTTTCCCCTTACATACATCAGGGTCAAATTTGATAGTGTAGCTATTACACATACATACTGACACGTTGGGGAAAACCGCACGAAAAGCTCGGAGCCTTCATTCGCCAACTTGCTCATGACTCTTTGTCTTTGGTCAAGACCAATGGTATGTACATGTACATGACAGTGGTGAATCTCCCGGAGGATCAAGGCTCGGGCCGTGGACCCCCCTGAGCAGGCTATTCCGGCATGAGACAGGCCACAAATGATTTGTTATCATTGGTAGTAGATGGCATCTATGATAAGGTGAGTGCTCTCTATCGTGTACCAACAGCCCATGTTGAATACATATTGGACAGTGTATATCTTTGTCGATATTTCCAGCGAGGCTTTTCGAGATACCTAGAGCTCGCTTGCCCTGTGTGCCCTGTACACAGTAAGGATCGTTGTCGTATCTGCCGATCGTCCGGAATGTCGAAAGGATTGGTGTAATTGGTGCTTTCAATGCTCAACGGCCGCCCAGCCGATTTGCATCTGCGGCTTGGTGGGTACCCTCCATGGCCAAAAAGCACCCTTTTCTCTCCTCTGCAGTTAGAAAGCTACATGTAGCAAATGATCTAGATGGATGGCAGCGACCTAGGTATATATAATGCAAGGTGCGTATTCAAAATGACAAAGCCCCAACTCACGAGTCACCACCGGCTCCACCCTCGATACCGACATTGGCCAATTCCACCCCAAACCGGTGAGAGCCGGCAGTGGCAGTTGTTCCCGTACTTGCAGCAACTAGAGCTAATCATTAACGTTTCTAGCCCTGCAAAACACCACAACCGTCGACCTAGCCACTGGCTGCCTCGAGGTTATCTGCGGTGATACCCTCACCGATATCGTCATCCAGCGCACACCATCGGCTTGTTCGACGGGTGCGAGCAATGCAGGGTAGATGCCTACCTCAGGGAGTTACACTTGGCACGGGCTGTCTCCCCATGTCCCCACGAATGTGCTGCCCGCGACTCGCAACGCACTGCGTTAGAAAATCAAGAACGAGCGACCATGGACGCGAGGGGTGGTGCATGCAGCATGGCCCAAAAATGGGGACCGTCCATTATTTCGTAAATTCTGACTGCACCCACCCACCCATGCTACGGAATATGCTAGTCTCCGTGAGGCCGGCCCTGGACTTGGTGTATGAGGTAATGATTTCTATGCTTCTATTATTTAAAGGACAGCAGCCTACTTACTTTGGGATGGCGTTTGAGCACGAATAGAATAATTCAAACCAAAATACTTTGGTGCAAGAGTGAAAAAAAAATATGTCTGACCTTCTTCTGCCCTGGGCCGGACCCCTCCATGGGGGCTCTGTCTCTATCGTCCAGCTACTGCTGTTCCTCGGAACCCTGGTAATAAACTTCCTATCCGAAACCACTTATCTGGTCAGTGGACGATGCTGGTGTACTAACCATACCTTTTGCAGACACTTGGAGGTCTTGTATCTAATGTAGTCTACAACCTCTTTTTGCATCCGCTGCGCCATCATCCAGGCCCTCTACTGTGGGCGGCGTTCCGCTTTCCGCACACTTACTACACTTTTAACGGCAAACTGCCTTTCAAGGTATTGGAATTGCACAAGAAATATGGTACGCACTACTTTCTTGCTTTGACGCTCGAATCTTTCCAACTTCTCCGAACGAGCTGGGCTACTAACATCTTTGATTGCGCTCCAAAGGCAGCGTCATCCGCATCACTCCAAATGATCTCTCGTATCAGGAACCCAACGCCTGGAAAGAGATCATGGGTCACAGAAAGGCTGGGCAACAAGAGAATGACAAAGAGTTCTACTACCGCCAACCCAGCTTGGAAAACATCGTCGGGGCTTATAAGGACAAGCACAATATGATGCGCCGTTCTTTGTCCGCGGCCTTCTCTGCTCAGGCTATGGAGAATCAGCAACCACTCATCCAGACCTACATCAACCTGTTCATCCAGAGAATGCACGAGAATGTAGCCAAGGGCAATACGGTCGATATGGTCAGCTGGTTCAACTGGACCACTTTTGATATCATTGGCGATCTGGCTTTCGGCGAACCTTTTGGGTGCTTGGAATCATCGTCAATGCATCCTTGGATCGCGCAGCTCTTTGATTCTGTTTCTTTCCAAGTCTTTGGTTCCGAACTGTCAAGATACCCCCTCATCGGCGCCATCCTGCCAAAATTACTACCGCCAAAATTCGCCAAGGCAAAGGAAGCACGTGGGCAATTTGCCGCCGAGAAAGTTGACAGGCGCATTGCTCGCGGTGAAAGGCCTGATCTCATTGGAGCAATGTTGAAAAAGAAGGAGGTAAGCAAAGTCCAAGAAGGCTTCCCAAGACTCGACATTCGAGAAGAACCCCAATCACACAGACATATCTTTTTTTTTTTTTGGGATGAGCCTGAGACTGATCAGCATGTAGCACTTCACCGACCGAGAGGTCTGGAACAATGCCGACGCTCTAATTGTTGCTGGCAGCGAGACCACGGCTACCACACTATCCGCCACTACTGTACGAAATACCACCTACGCACCACACCTCCCCACTTCTCCCACACCATACTGCATAGATATATATAGCTGACTCGAAATTTTTCATCTACGCCAGTACTATCTCGCAAAGCATCCGGACATCCAGGCAAAGCTTGCAGCTGAAGTGCGAGGTGCTTTCGCAAGTGAGGAGGACATCAACATCCACTCCGTCCAAAAGCTACCCTACATGCTAGCCGTCTTGAACGAGGCCCTGAGAATCTTCCCTCCTGCTCCCACTGCATTGCCACGAAGCACTCCACCTGAAGGCGCCAGTATTTGTGGTGAATTCATCCCTGGCGGGGTAAGTGGTTCCAACTCGTACACACCAACACACACCCACACATTTCACACAAATCCTCTCTCATCCACGCTCTCTTGTATTCCGGCGCTCCCACGCGCCTACATACTCTGAATCTTTAATTTTCTAACTTGTAATAATACAGACGGGTCTGCACATCTTTCAATGGGCTCTGTTCCATAACCCCGAGCTCTGGGCCGATCCTGAAGAATATGTTCCTGAGCGATGGCTAGGCACGGACCCACGGTACGAGAAGGACGAGCGAGAGGCTTTGAAGCCTTTCTCCTTTGGGCCGCGAGATTGTATCGGCAAGAAGTGAGTAGCGACTCCACGCAAAAGTACTCGCCAATTCCGTTCTTTGACTGACCAAACGCAATTACAGTCTGGCATACACTGAGATGCGCATCATCATGTCCCGGCTCATCTGGAACTTCGAGTGGACACTAGTCGACGATGGTGTCTCCCCGACGTGGGCAGACAACCAGGATATCCATCTGCTGTGGCACAAGCCCGCGCTGAATATCAAACTCAAGGAACGTGTGGTATCCAACTAGGTATATGTGCATGCTGCACATATACGGTGGATGGTGGTGCCGGCGAGACAGTACGTTCCGTGGAAACTTCTAGGGGCGGACCGTCTGACTCACTGGGGGCTGCTTGACATTCTCACAATTATTTACAGGTTTTGTGTCAACCAGCCCCCGCCTGATGTGTTGGAGAGAGGCAGCGATTTTATTTCGGAAAAGTAAATTGGAAGGTTAAACCGAGGGAAATTAAATTGGATGGTGGAAATGAGGGAGACTGGAAACAACTCATAGATTATAGATAGATGTCACGACCCTGGAGCGTTTTCAATTTACAGGCCTTATAGCGCCAGTCGCCAGAACTGCGAACGTCCCTGCTACGATTTCACCTTCACAGTAGATACATATGTACGTAGGTATTAACCAGGTGTATCGCCGAGAATAGACTAGCTTGTGATTTCAGAGCTGCATATACATGACATCAAATTTACTCCAATGAGAGACCATACACTCTGTGTCACCATACATGCTCCCATCTATCCATGGATCTCAAGCTGCCAAATTTTCACGCTCCGCTTTCCATCTTGGCTTCTCCACGTCTCCATATCCTCACATGTACAGAACCCGGTCGTATGGTTTAGATGCGTTCAGGCGCTTGACTTACGGAACAATAAAGTTTTGAAACATCTTTCGTGCACACAATTCGACATCAACAAGATACACGAATTCTACTTGGCTGCATAACACGATGATCAAAACTGCCAAATCAGAGATTCGGAGACCATCATGACGACATTGTTGGCTGATTATCACTCCTGCAAATACTGCAGCACGTTTGTTCTTGATGTAGAAAACACTCGCTACTGCGGTGAGATTGTACCGACATCAAGCGCAGCCAATGAAGCAATTCTATATTCCAACCTCAGCCTTGCCGAAATTGGAAGGGGTCGCTCCGAGAATTGCAAATTCTTTGACTGGCTTGTTTCGCAATGGAGACTCGTCGATGACAAAAGATTTCATGAATTGATGGATGGGGGGGATGCCTTGTTCTTATATGCGGTCACCTATAGCGTGTCTATGATGGACCGCTTGCCAATGGACGAGATAGACTTCTTCGGCCTCTGGGATGGCAAGAGCCTTGGGTCATCCGCCCTTCCAAAGTGCCTCCTTCGTACCAATGCGCCGATTGACGTCCTCACTCCCAAAGGTTTGTACACCATCTGTTTTCCACCCAACAGCTTTGACGAGAACTCTATGCGCTAATCAAACGATCGTTTCATAAGGAGATATCGCAGATGCCTCGATATTGAACCGACCGGTAAATGCCAATATAGGATCTCCAGAGAACCTCGTTCGCGCACGATCTTGGCTTCTGGCATGCCTGACCACCCACCCCCAGTGTCCAAAACCATCGCCATCGCCCACATTCATGCCAACGCGCATACTCAAGCTATGTGTCGATGATTCCAAAACGAACTATTCGATTCGAATTTGTATTAATGAAAATCCATCCCAGTATGTAGCCCTCAGCTACTGTTGGGGCGGTGACCAGGCTTACAAGACGACTCGAAATCGAATACAATCAGGGAAGCTGGATTTAGATTGGGAAAAAATTCCCAAGACAATACAAGATGCTGTCAAAGTCACTATTGCATTGGGTCAAGAATACCTCTGGGTCGATTCTTTTTGCATTGTTCAAGATGACTCCAATGACTTTGCGGTGCAAATGGCAGATGTCCCAAGCATATACAGAAAAGCCACTTTCACCATAGCAGCTTCTCGCACAGCAAACGCATCAGAGGGTTTCTTGCAGGATATCAATCTCGATCAGGACACATCTCTTGCGGTACAGCTGCCGTTCCAATGTCCCGATGGTAGAGTTGGAAGCGCATACGTCACGAGCATAGCCAAAAGTCGCAATGCAGAGCCCATCGACTATCGCGCCTGGACATTGCAAGAGTCTTACTTGCCATCTCGCCTCTTGATTTTTGGAAGCCGTCAGCTTCGGTGGCAATGTCACGAATCGCGCATGGAGGATGGATTTGCCGATGGGTGGAAAAGAGGATATAATCCAGAAGACTCCGAATTACTATTACCTACATCGTATCCCGAAGTTGAAAAAGGTTTCAGCTCGGCCGCAAGAGGCGGACTGTCAGAGACTGATCGATATATATCTGCAATTTCCAGTTGGATGTATACAATACCAGCGTATACGAGTCGAAACCTCACATGCGCCAAAGACCGGTCTTGGGCGTTTTCTGGCGTAGCAGAGGCGTGGAGTGCTGTCATTCAAGATGAGTATCTTGCAGGACATTGGAGGAAATCACTTCCTAGCAGCCTACTATGGCACATAAAAACGAAAGACGGGCCGGGATTCGGAAAAGAAGATGAGATACCCGGACTCCACGCACGAATAGACGAGTATATCGCACCGTCATGGTCGTGGACATCTGTTCTTGGTCGCGCCAGTTTTCTTTATGCTCAAGCAGCAAGATCGGGCATGAATCTTGATCTACTGGGTGACCCGGCTGTCGAGCTCATCGAGCCCAAGGCTCGCTATGGCGCCGTGAAATATGGCCATCTTATCGTTCAAGGAAGAGTTCGGAATGCAGTGTATTATGGATCCATGTCAGGGAAGGAAACAAATGTTCGGCTTGAAAGTTTACCGTCGGATGAAATGGTGGATTACAGCTTCGTCATCACCACAGTGTACCCCGACGCCATAGAACCAGAGTTTCTGGCACAGCGACAAGCGAAGCCGAGCCCAATTAACGTTCGTCTCCTTGAGGTAGGCCGCTGTATGACATCTGGTAAACGGGGCCCAGTTGGTCTCGTTCTTCGAGAAACTGGGACATGTCAACGAGGTATGAGTTTTGAACATCGAATGTTCAAGCGGCTGGGCATGTTTCACATCGACGAGAAAGCCATCAAGAAACGACCCGCGAGCTTCGATTCACAAGATTGGAACCACAGAGTGAAACTGGAACTGAGTTGGTTTGTTGGATGTGACCGAGAGGTCATGAAAATTGAGTAGGCAAAGGGATGTTCTCTGGAAACTCTCAACGTACCTGGGTACCTACATAGAAATTAGGTTGGTTGTCTCTGTGAGTCAAGCGGCCGATGCTTCGAGGTCATCCGCGTGAAGGACGACGAAACCGGCTATGAAGTTGGAGAAGACGCTTACAGCGACCCTATCATATTGAAGATTGTCCGTAGTTGCCCTTGTAATGCCAATCTTGAGTTTTGTTGTGAGTCTAAAACTATGACCTGTCATAACACTTTTGACCTAAGATCTCCCCAACTGCTTCACGCACGAAACACGGGATCTGAGTCGTATGTTGTTTATAGGTGGCTCCGGTGCCAATTTTTGCGGTAATGTATCTGGTTTTCCGTAGGGACGCGCATCTAGATGTCCGCACGGAGTACTCATCAAGTGACACTTTGTCGCACTGCCGGAGGGTAGACATAAATCGGGGTTTTTCAAGTAAACAGACTATGCGAATCTAAGACCATGAAGTATAGCCACTACTACTGGTCTCGGTGGTCCTTTATTAGATCGTTGACACATTCAAAATGGCACGAAGTGGGATAGCGTGAGAAGCTCCAAGTGGCCAGACAAGATCAAGTCTCAAAATTATCTGACAGGCGAAATGGACGACCATGCTACAATATATCACTGTAACATGATCGATCCTATATTTCCAGGTCGCTTATGTCAAAATCACCTTACTCCCGCCGTTCGGCAACTTTGCCCGGAACAGTGCATATGGCTTGACTCGGCGATCGGTCCCAGGATATGTACCTCCAGTCAAGTGAAGTTGATTCACAGTGAAGTATAGGTATCCATCCGTTGATGTCGCGACTGTGAAGTATATCAGCACTGTATTGAATAGCGCACGGGCCTCACCATAAAAATGCTCCACTCACATGTGTCTGACCAGTTTATGCGTGGATCTCGGACAAAGGTTTGGACAGTGCCGTTCGCCGGGTTGAACGCTACCACGGCGTTTTGCTCAAAGTTGCCCATATATATGAACCCATTACTATCCGTCTCAAACCCATCGCTGAACCCCTTTTGCCCTCGGTAAGCAGTCCCTTGCTGCGCCCGCAACTCGCTCGCTGGACTCGACGTATCTCGCAGCAAGGCCGTCGGGACACTGTACAGCCTCCGCGAGCTCAGTGGGCAAAAGAACAGGTCCTCGCCATCTGCAGAGAGCGCAATCCCATCCGACCCGATGGGGAAGTATGTCGCCTCCGAAGAGGTAGCGTCATAGTAATAAATCGATTGCCCACTGACCCAGCCGACAAAGCCAGCATCGGGTCGTACTGCTTCGGTGGCACTCACGTGCCGCCAGCTCTCCCCTGTGCCGAGGTCGACGATGATCAAGCCGTTGCGGCCTTCGCTACTGGAATCCGTGATGTAGGCGACTCCCTTCCCGGTCGAGGTGACTGCCGGACGGAGGTCGAAGCGCACGTCGTTGAGATAGGAATCGGGAAACGCCACGGTCTGCTCAGGAGGTCAGAACCTTTTATATGGAATCTCTATTGCTTGGGTTGGAGGACTCCATTGTATTTTCAAGGACAATTTGATAGTAGCTTGCTTTCAAGATGGTATTGGACTCACCTGTGGGAACAAAATAGTCTGGAAGATTTGGTCTGTCGAGAGGTCAACTCCTACAAGTTTGGGTCCTCCGTACTATTGTATTCGTTAGCTGGGTTGATGCCCTTGCTCATATTCCCTGTCACTCACTGCGGACTGGACCAGTGTCTTTCCGCCCGGCGTAAATACGCGACCTGTGTCCAGAATCCAGAGTCTGTCGATGGGATCTACCACCACCGACTGGACACCGATAAGGTAGTCCTGATAATTGGCGCCAGCTGAGTTCGAGTTATTAGAGAGCTTATACTGTGACAATCTAGGTCGCTCGTTGTCTTACTAGGAGGAGTAGTTGTATAGTTGATGGCCCCGCCTTGGTTGTTTAATCATTGTCAGCAGGAACTTTAAGCCACGAACACCCGTCCCAAATGCCAGTTGGTCCTCATGGACTCGAAAACTCTGTGATCTCATGGGAGAATGGGCTCCGCGATACTGATCACTTACCTGGGGGAGAATTGATCTCTCGTGACGGGTACGGGGCCTCGGTTGTGGTTCTTGTCAGTTCGCCAACAGTGTACACATTGTTGCTTCCATTGTATACATTCAAAGGATCGAGACCTAATTCTCGAGTTAGTTGTAGGCTCGGATCATTTACGTCTCACGTCCCTTCCCCAGGGAGGGTTCTGTCGGTGGTATATACCTCCAGGATAGTTGGAGAACAGTCGACCAGTGCTAGAGACCGCGATTCCTTGGGTTATGTTTTCAGCCTATGTCCCTCTTGGTAGCAGGGAATTGAATTGTGTACATACCTGTCGGCCATTGGCCAAAGTATGCGTGAACAACTTCCAGCTCTGGTCCAGCCCTCTCAGAATCCGTCAGGAACGAAAAGTTCTGACAGCTCGCGCATTTGAGGAGCGCTGTTATAGCGAACGTGACGGCTTCTATCCTCATCGTTATCATATATCGATCACGTTAGATAAGTTTGGCAAAGAATTTATGACGGCCACTCAACTTTTCGTAGAAGAGCGGGGACGTGATTGATTTCGAAAGTTAGAACTTCACAGGACATCACTTTCTATTGTATTCCTACGGTATCCTTTAGTAATATAAATCATGACGTCCGTCATAACCTACCATTTCTTTTTGCTAATACTACCCAAGGTGGAGATGACGGAATAAAGATGAAGGGTGGGAAAGACGGCTAGATGCACATGTGGTTCGTCCCATGGAGATCTCCAAACTACCAAAGTATCTCCAAGCATCCATGACCCCTACCTACATATCTCCGCCTCGAATAAACGGGGTTTTGCTCGGCATTCACATACCCAGGCTTATTAATCTCCAATGAATCACCTTATAAGGTATCCATAATTTCCTGCCTGTCGTATACCCTTGCTGAGCTTCTACATTACAACCTAGGTTTTGGCTCGCTTTGCTGCAATAGCCACAAATCACGACAACCCCTGATGTTGTTAAACTGGGTAACTTCCATCTTCTTCCACATTCTCTTCTATTGTGGCAAGAACCCCGGGCCTTGAGATATGGTCACTGATGTGTGTTTAGTCGTCTCGAAGCTTCCTCTGGCATATTGATCATGAATGGTCCCATGTACACATCGAGGTACTCAATTCGAACGCTATGAACAGTTGGCACGAAATATTTCGGCCTTGCCTTGTCGACGTGTGATTATGCCTGCTACCAGGTGCGTGGCACTGACTTGTGACTAGTGTCTGTCTGATTGAGGGTCCACGATTGAACCAAAGAAAAATGGAGTAATGAGCTACCTGAAATCGCTGAATTTGAACCCTCATCATTTCCACAAGGAGCTTCCTCATCTCTTCTAGGTTGCTTCTACGTTACGCAAAGTGACAATCTTCGAAGCATCATATCCCGGGGTTGCCATCAGCTCACTCGGCACTGACATAAGATCGAGGGATACCGGATTTCTTTTCACCTCTCAGGCTGTGACGCATTCGATGGTGGTAAACGATAAAGAAGCGCCCCGTTGGTAGACTCGCAGAGATCAGACCGAGCCGTCTTCATTTGATGACTTTATTACCAACGATAGGCATCTTGACTGTATTGCTTCAATCCTCGAGATGATTTCGGCTTTTCGCTGTTCCGCTGTATCGACCAATCCCTCCTCTAGTGTGTCGTGAGTTGATCGCAAACGTTTTACTACAAGCATCATTCCATCCCTTAAATTGATCAATTCTGTCGATACTGACAATGGAAGTGGGAGATGTGGGCCCATTCGCCACTGGGTCATGAAAACCATCATTCCACTTTGGTTAATTTTGTCGATAATGACAAGGGAATCAAGATACGCGGGCAATTTCCTCGTTGAGATTCCTCCATGGAGTATAGCTCCGTGGGATGTGAACACTCTGTGGCTCAATTGGAAGAGGCTTTTGACCTATTCTCGGATTTTTATTCCACTCTTCATACGGACGATTGGGGAAGAATTCCCATGATAGCTCCACCCTACTCTGTGACTGTATCGGTAGTGACCTTTTCGGTGTTGTCTGAGAGCCGTTGACAGTGGTCTCTCTCGGGCGTGACTTAGGGAAGCCTGAATGATGTGTGCGTGGAAGACAGATAACTGGCTGTGCATCGTCTACTTCAAATATTGTGGTTGTCTGAGAATTGATCCGGATTGACTCCCTCTAGAAGCGCTCTGTCATCACGTCAGTATCAGCAACCTTGAGTTAGGTGAACGATGCATGCGGGCAAACAAAGTGAACTGACGGGTCTCCAATAGCTTGCGTTGCGCTGGCTTGAGCGAAGACGCCTATTGGTCTTTTTTCTCATCGGATTTGGGCCCCGGAAGTGATAGCACGAGGCTGAACTACCAATTCTATCCCCTGCTCGGGATGCAAGCTGAAGAGCTGAGTATGTGTAACGAAATATGCACGACTACGTCTTCCAGTAAGGCAGGTGCCGCGAGAAGACACGTCTGGTAGGTAGTGTTGATATTGTGCCTGTTGCATTAAAAGAATGAGTAGAATAGGATTATTTAACAAATTGTTGCCTCGAGACTGAGAATTCTCACAAGTCTTGCATCAGGAGTATGAACAACAATAGTCTGCCACGTAGTTCAACCTGGGATTGAATATTGAAAGAGCGAACGTGCCTCCAGAGAAAGACGTCTGGTCTGTGGTGCAAGTCAAAGGGAAGGTGTAGCTGATCTTTGGTGCAACGATAGGCTGATTGTTATTAAGTCATACATCAGAGTAAGCTGGAGCACGTTGATGCAAGACCAGGGAGCGGAGAGTGGGGTTGCCCGGAAATACTAACTATTTGTATAAGCATTCAATAGATGCAGTGTATCTATGCGACCATACCAGCTCATCTCACTGATCCATATGTAAACCCAGGGAGCTCGAGTTTGTAAGAATGACAACCATTTCAGGAGCTGACCCAATTTGCGTCAATTCCTAAAGGCTAGTATCACCACGCTCATGATGAAGTCCAGTAAGCCATTGCAATCACAGCAACAATACCACCCAAGACTACGGCCCATCTTATCAAGCCTTGCAAAGCGAGCTTTTGGAACATGATTTGGAAGTCCTTTGCGTCGTTCAGCCTTGGAAAAGGCTCATCAGGGATGGGAACATCCAGTATCTCACATAACGGACCCCAGCCATCTTTGACGCTGTAATAGAACAGTTTGTCTTTGGGAACCACCTCTTTTAGATATTCAAGGTGGCGGTCCCAGATCTTCAGTGCGGCTTCCTCGGATGTTATGCCCTGCCCATATCGCACAGACCAGATGTGCGTCAACGCGTTGGCAAGTTCCGGCAGGTGTCGAAGGCTGGGGATCCAGAAGAATACAAACTTGGCAAGACGGGGTTGTGATGCCTGTGCCATCAGCAACACGCTCTTCGCCCATGTGTGGCGGTCGCGGAGGGTGCAAATGACCTTTGCATCTGGGTAGATCTCCAGCAGTTCCGGCACCAGCTGAATCAGCGGTGAGTCCGCTGTAGCGCCGTAGCCGTCCAAAATTGTCTCCAACTTGCGAAGTAGCTGGCGTTTTCGTTCGGGGTCTGCATAAGGGAACCCCCGGGCGGCTTCCATCATGGTCAGAATGTGTGTTTCACTGGGGCTGCCGGCCCCATATTGCACGCCAGCATGGTAGGCAGGCGCCTTGAGCAGGATCGACAGTGCAGCGCAGAAAGATGTGGTGCCTGTCCTCGGCAGGCCCGCCCCGATGACCTTGATTCGAGCTCCTGGCTCCGGAGGGAGAAACGTGAGAGCCATGGGGCTGAAGAAGCACAGGTGGCACGCGTGGTCAGTGAAGAGTTCCTCGGGTAATATGGATTCGGGGTTGCAAGTGCAGAAAGATGGCCTAGACGTATAGGGTACGCATCCATCCTTCTATCTCGTCGTAAGCTGACGCCAAGCTAACCGCGCACTTAGCCGCCTTCACTTCCACCTTAGACGTCATTGACGAATCCTTCATTGGTATTAACAGTTCTTTATCTACAATCTTTCTAGTGGTACGAACTCATTAGCATATTGCAGAATTTCTCAAGCGCGTTCTCCCGAGACTGTCAGGAATTAGACGCAGCTGTCGTCTACCACTTAGAATATTGTTTTATTCTCGATATGTGGGGGCTCACCCGGGTAACACTCGGCACGACGGTTTGGGGAATAGCCCCATGAATGATGCAAGACCTGGCGTGCCGACCGGCTCAGTAATACGAAAATAGAGGCCAATACTTCCACAAGTGAAAGCAAGTAGTGGAGAGAACCAAGGCTGAGTGATGTTCATTGTCAAAGACGAGAGTTCTCAACCGGTTGAAAACTGCGCTTACAATAGGATATCTCACTCCAATCTGTTGGCACCTAGGTACTTTCATCATTTGAAAATTTGGCTATAACCGCTCACCAAGGGTCAATGCAATCTGCATCATTGGTATCAAGTATATTCATTCATGTTATTATCAACTCAGCATACATCGCAGCCGGTAGCTTGAGCATTGACAGGGTGTGTGATTACTTTTCATCCCGTCGCGTAACTTACAGTGTTTGTTGGTGACTAGTGGTGCTCCTAATACCTGGCAGACACAATACAAGATCAACCCTGACGAAGGAACAGGCAACGGTGGACTGGCCGGCGTCATAGACGAACACGTACTGATGGAAAATTTGAATTTGTCTTTCACTGTGGTTGGAGGAAACAGTGAGTGGGCATTTTGCATTGGGCAACAAGTTGCAACAAGGGCAACGGTGCTTTGACGTGGATATATAAGTCAATCGCCCACGTCACACTTGTAGCATAGCAACTCGTCGAGGATGACGGACGCTGGCCGTAGTCATCGTCGTACTTTAAATGCTGGTCGACGGGCGGTATTGAAGGCTTTACCTGAACCCAAACTTATCCTGGCTTGTTCGATGTGATCAAGGCAGGCAGCCCATAGAATTGGTACGCCCACATCTTACCATCTTGTCTATAGGGCTGTCATATCAGCCAGACCCCAATTAGATATCAAAGTTGTTAGACCAGCTTCCCAAATGAGATTAGTAAGCGCGTTGAGACGCGTCGAGCAACCTTCCACACCACCAAACACGCGTTAGGGATCTCAAAGAAGAACCAAAAAAAGAAGAGAAAGCTAAGAAAAGCAGAAAAAAAGGATCATAAGATGCCATCATCATGTTCGGTTTGTCGACCTTAGGAAGAAGGTCCAAAAAATTGAGTCGGACTTCGACCTGTCCGTTTCGAACGCTACAGTGAAGACCGCCTGCAGGCCTCTGGGTTCAGGTCGAAGTCCGTCGCCTTCTGATTAGGCCAAGTGCCCCTAAGGGTGAAAGAGCCTCCAGTTTAAAGAGCTATAAACACAGGTTTCAGCCTTTGCCAATGATGAACAGCCTCAATCAGCTGTTGAGGACCCCCGCCTCCAGACTGCACAGGGGAGTGCCATCGCCCAGAGCGAGCCCGAATTGATCTCAGATACGGTAGAGTCGCAACAGGATGAGATCGACGGCGTGAAATTCGGTTTTATAGTCCGCTCAATACTTGGGATGATAATGATCCCGTTTTGTGCGACTTCAAGCTTGCCACTTTAGCAAGCTCACCGAGCCAGAATCCTTCGAAGTGCCTCCCTCATATTCAAATCGATGCTGCAAGAGCGACCTGTTCCTGGACTCACGATATACTTTGGAAAACTCCTCTTTCCTAGAACGATAAGTTTTAGCAGCGAGATGAGAGTAACCCGCCAGCTCTCCGAGCTGGCTAAGGCAATGTCCATATCTGCCATCAGGACTTGGTTTTCAAGAACCTGACCTACGATGTGTCCATGTTCAGTTAGTGCTCTGACGTTCGGCTGGTGGACGCAGACACCGAGGTTATGGACGACGAAATCTTCGTCACAACCTGTCAATTTTCCTTGCGCGCGGTGGGAAGTGTCACATAAGGCTGGCCGACTCCACTGAACCCGCTACAGCCCAGGTGGCCACTCGACCACTTGCAACAGATGGAATGTCATCTTGGAGAAAGTGTGAGCGACTGGCTCAACGTTCTCATGATTCCAGGTCGTCATCACTGTGACCAAGGCTACTACCCGCAGGCTCCGACAACTCACCTTGACATCACTCCAGGGAGAGATTGGTGCAGTGCCCAGTTGGGTTGAGCAAGATGTTCCGCGCAACGACATGTTCAAAATTGATCTAGCAGACGGAACAAACACCACTGTAGAACTATGCCCTGGGCGGGCCAAATAACTCACAATATGTTGGAGGGTACATTTAGATACCTAGGTAGGGGAGTGGATGGACCTCGTATGTCTCCTGGTATCTTTCTGTGCTAATTAGACAGCTGAAGTACTTTTAAATACCCAAATCATGAATAAGCTCGTTCATACAGACGTCATCACGTTCTATCAGTGCTGAAGGTGAGTGACGCGATCATGGGCTTCTAGAAAACTCCGAAATCTTCATGAATTTGAGTTGGCCTTAAGTACAGAATGTGAAGAGAAGTAACTTCGAAATTCGTGCCCTGTTTCCTCACCACCTACCAAATCTATGCACGCTAATACAAGATATACATTCCCTCACAAGTGACTATCTTTCTCGGCTGAATAGGTCGTGGCCCACAAAAAGACGTGTTGCGGGTATACTTCATGGAGAGACCGGACCATCCACCTCCGTCTGCCAAGAAAGACGTTGAGAGATTTGATGGTCGCCTGTTGCCTTCAGGGCTCGGGCTGGCAAATCATACCTAGTATCCGGTAATGTCAAACTAAAACCTCCCGTCTTAGCGTACGACCTTAATTCAAGCTTATTTGGTTTTGACAAGCAGATGGCCCACAAGAGCCCCACGATGGGTTAGAGAAGCTGTTC
Organism: Gnomoniopsis sp. IMI 355080; assembly: GCA_027946555.1. Taxonomy (NCBI): domain Eukaryota; kingdom Fungi; phylum Ascomycota; class Sordariomycetes; order Diaporthales; family Gnomoniaceae; genus Gnomoniopsis; species Gnomoniopsis sp. IMI 355080. The sequence continues at coordinate 54,195 of JAPEVC010000150.1, forward strand.
GTAGCAATGACTGAGAGCAGACAAACCCTGCCAGGGGCCTGATTACTAGATTAAATGTGTGTCGCCAAGAGGCCAGACAATATTGATGTTACTATCTAAAAGGAACAGCCGGCGGATGACGGTAGAAGAATCCGGTTCGAATGCCACCAACTTGGAAGAGTGGTAAAGCCGCCTTGGAAAGACCTTGCATTAGAAAATGCTCCGAAGGACTACTTATATCTTGATCGTCAAGGGGAATGTTAGTCAATTTTTAGATTTTCAGATGCTATTCGTCTTCATTCTCGGTTCTAGTGCACATAAACAAGTTTTTCAAATCCACAATGAAGGCCGTTCTCAGCCTTGCAGCTGTTCTCCTCGCCGCCTCGCCGGCTGCGGCTCACTACCGCTGGCAACAGCTTGACAACAACGCCGTTTGGCAATATGTCCGAGAAAGCACCAACAACAACTCTCCCGTGACGGACCTTGCTTCAGACGACCTGCGCTGCAATGTAGGAACTAGCGGCGACGGGGTCAACACCACTACTGTCAAGGCCGGCGACAGCTTCACCTTTGCGCTCGACATTGCCGTCTACCACCAGGGCCCCATCACCGCGTACATGTCAAAGGCACCAAGCACTGCCGATGCATACGCAGGTGACGGAGACTGGTTCAAGATTGCCGAACAGGGCCCTGTGTTTAGTGGTAGCTCAGCAACGTGGCCAACGGCTTCCAGCTACACGTACAAGTTCCCAACATGCCTTGCCGATGGCGACTATCTGCTCCGGATGGAGCAGCTTGCTATTCACAACCCAGGTGCTGCACCTCAGGTGAGTACACGAGATATGCTGCAGCCAAGTGGTGGAGGGCTACAGAGAGTAAAAACATCCCAATCAACGGCACTAACATGCTATCTACTCTAGTTCTACATCAGCTGTGCCCAAGTCACAGTCACGGGCGGCAGCGGAGGCACGCCCTCGCCTACTGCGAAAATCCCGGGTCACGTCAAAGCCACTGACCCGGGTTACACTGTGAACGTAAGTCCATACTCACACAACAGGCATAGTCTTGAAGCACTGTGCTGATATGTCATTAAAGATCTACAACAATTTCAGCAACTACACAGTTCCTGGCCCAGCTGTGGTAAGTAATCTGATCCCCGTAAAATCTCAACACCCGCATTATTGTGGCTGACCGTTCTTCTCATTCAACAGATCCAATGCTAAAATGGACACTTACGAGGGGAAATCGACGTCCTCTGGATTCTTGAAGCGAGGCTGTGCTGCGTACGAGACTGGTCGGAAATGGGAGGTGCCAGCCAAAGTGGATGAGTTGGACCAAGAACAGTCTAGACACGCCAGCTCACAATAACTCCGAACAAACTTTGCTCTGCCCAAAGTGATCACACTGCAGTATACTAGCAGTAAACAAAAGGCTCGGAAATTCTGCTGTCTTACTCAAGCCCCAGGGTCATCATCGGGTCGTACTACATACAAATCTTACTTCTGATTGCCAGGCTGGCAGTACTACATCGGCCTTCAAATGCCCGATTTGAAAGCTCTAGAATGATCATGACGCCGCCCTGAGGCCGATCGTAAAACATGAAAAGTGTCTCCGCAGAACAAGCCTTGGATCCTCCCCACAGTAGAAGGTTAGACCATCGTTCAACAATACGAAAGACGACGTACACTCAACAGAATGTCTTTTATATCGACTTTCGGAGAAAAAGTCTCCACAGGCCAAAAACTTACCATACGCTTTCCTCAGCGAGAACAAAAGGATGTGGCCCAGGACTGTGAGCAATGCGAGGTGGTTGATGGCGAAGCGTGCACCACCGTCCGTTTCCACGACTACGCTCTCACCTACAGCATTCCAGGATTATACAATCAGCTCTTTGGCGGAGCGGACTCTGAAACGCAATGCATTTCACCACAAGTCATGGCCGAATTGCTGGAGCAGCATTTGGATCTCGTCCTGGACAACGACGCACAGAAAAGTCTTCGAGTGCTAGACTTTGGTGCAGGCAATGGAATGATCGGTGAACGGGTCCGCCTCCTTTCTTCGACATACAATGATGGGTCTCTGGCCAAGTCGACGTCGGTGGTCGGATTCGACATCCTGCCCGAGGCGAAGATGGCCGCTGAGCGAGACAGACCAGGCGTGTACGATGCCTACATTGTGGCTGATATCACCGAGTACGTCAAGAAGATGCGGGCTGAGGAGCCTGAAACGGCTGTCTGTCTGCCAGGCTTCAATGTGCTGATCTCCGTCAGCGCATTGTCTTTTGGAGATGCATCAGCGGCCGCCTTGAGAGCGGCCGTCTCACTTGTTCAGAATGGGGGTTTGATTCTGTTCAACCTGAAAGCTGGACTGCTTGACGACGAGGTGCCTGCTGTTGAGGATAAGGGAACGAGAGGTGCAGGTACAGCAGACGAATTTTCAAGGCTGATACAGAAGGCTGTGGCTGAGCGGAAAATGGAAATCTTGGCGAGGAAGACGTATTGCCATCGATTTTCGGTGACAGGAGAGCCACTCCATTATGTAGCAGTGGTTGCGATCAAGCATATGTCTCTAGATTAGCGTTGACGAGGCACCGGATGTCTGTTGGAGATCTGAAGGCGGTGTGTGCTTTGGTTGTGAGGTCTCCGTGCAGTCACGTTCAAGAAGGTTGGCTGTCAAAGATAGTCGACGTTGGAATTAAGTTAAGTTTCCCGGTCTACAAATAAGATTTGCCGGGAAGATCGCCGAGTCAAATGCTCGAGATATTGTTCCGATTCCGGTCCTTTAGCTGCCGCCCCCGGCATGCGGGGATCCACTGTCGGGTCTTCCGCCGTTCCGCGAAGATCCTTTCATTTGGTTGACCGTCTTCTACAAATGCCTCGTCTTGTGAACGTCGTCGTCGTCGTCGTTGTTGCTGTTCTTTACCCGAATTAGAGCTACCATCATGGCAGCAGACGAAACAAGAGATGAGCGGACGCCGCTTCTCAACGGCTCTAGCAGCCCGAATGGCACTATCACCAACGGGACTGCCAACGGCATTCGTGAGGAAGAGCCCGGTAAAGACGCAGCCAAGCCGTCATGGCTCACCCGTATCTTCGGCCCACCAAACACCATCAAAGTCCTCCTAGCCGGCTTCATCATCTCATTCAGCTTCTCTTTCACTCAAGTGCCAATATTCTACGTCTTCCATTTGATGGAGTGCGATGTCTACTACGAAACCCATCCACCGTACATGGGGACAGGCGACCGCTGTGCGCTCAACGAGATCGCCGCAGGCACGGCGACGCAGTTCTCCATTCTCGGCATGAGCACGACCTTTTGCGGGACGCTGAATCTGTTTGTCACTGGCTGGACGGTCAAGAAATGGGGGCCCCGGTTTGCACTGGTGCTGCAGACTTTCATTCCGGCGATCCGGGTCAGTGCTCAGATCCTCGGCGTCATTGCCGGTGGGAACGCAGGCATTTCAATTATCCAAAGCACGCAGCTCATCACCATCTTGGGAGGGCCGGCGGGATACATTCTCGTTGTCAACACGATCGCTGGGGAGCTGGTGGAGCCGATGCAAAGAACTGCAGTGTTTGGTCAATTACAAGGGTGTCTGATGCTCGGCCAAGCAACGGGCTATCTGCTTGGTGGCATGGTGGGCGATGCATTTGGGGCCAGGATGCCGTTTCAAGTGGCATTCTTCCTGTTCTTGATCTCCTCGTGCTATGCTGCCTTCGTCCTGCCTTACATCTCACCGGATTCACTTACAGACGGGAAGAAAGCTGGGAACGGGAAAGGTGTCAGTGGCTTCCTGTCACCACTCAAGGTCATGTCTCCCCAGGGCATTCGGCTTGCTAGCGGGCATATCATCAAGCACTACGGCGTGTTCTTTCTGTGCTGCGGTATTTTCCTGGGCGTGTTGGCAACCGGCTATTCTCCGTTGCTGATCCAGATGTACGCCACTGCATACTTTGACTTTAGCCAGGCTGATAATGGCTGGTTGATGAGTGGCAACGCGTTAATGCGAAGTTTCTTCCTGTTTTTCATCTTCCCGCAGATCATCGCCTCGGGCAGAAGATGGTTCGTGGCCAGCTGGAAGAAACGTGTGGGGCCGAATCAGGAGACGTCGAAACAGAACAAGATTCGCCGCGGCAGTGAGGTAGCCGAGGGCCTATCGAGAGTGCCGTCTCGTCCGGAGCAGATGGAAGCTCCGATGGCAGGTAATCAGGTTGACGAGGAGCCCTCGTCACCTGAGCAGCATGGTGCTTCTGTCCAGGAAGAGCGGGTTGCGTGCCAGTTCGATCTGTTCTTCCTACGTTGGAGCCTCTTGGTGGATGGTATACTGACTGCTGGTGCCGCGTTGTGCACGGAAAGGTGGCACATCTATCTCGGTGAGTTGCCGCGTCATAGGTCATGCGCCGTCTCTATGTGTGGTTTATTTTATTTTTTAATGGTTTGCGTTGGCATCTGACTTATCTTACGCGTACAGCGGCTTTTTTGCTTCCTTTCGGCTCCGGCTCGGCGCCAGCGGGAAAAGGCGTCATCACGGAAATGTGCCCGCATTCACAACGGACCGATGCTCTGAACGCCGTGACGCTCGTGGAGAACATTGCTCGCCTAGCGACTCAAGGATTGTAAGTGGCAAAAAACTTTCTATTTGTGCCCATTGTCCGACAGAATGTTCCAAAAATCTGTCCGCCCAGGCTCCCGAAAAGAACAGAAACAAAACATGAATCATACTGATAGTATACGCACATGTGTAGATTCGGCTTTGTCTTCTCAGCGCTTGCAGAGACTGGTCAGGCCCACTTAACTTTCTATGTCAACGCTGCTGTGGCGGTTGTGGGTATGGCGGTGTTGTATCTCTCGCATTTCCCGCCGCTGGATTCCAGCATGGTGGAGGACTTGGACTGGGACGAAGACGAGGATGAAGAGGATAATCGGCTCAGGAGAGTCACTTCACACGAGACGGATCGGTAAAGACGGCGTGGAGTGTTCAAGAGCGATTCGGAAAGACGGCTTGCATTGCGGGTCCTTGAGGGTTGGTACGTAGTTACTCCAGGTACTGGATAGAAGCAGAGCCACGTCTGAGCCTGGATGATTCGAAAATAGAGAGTCCACATTGCACCTGTCCGGCCCGTCCTGGAAGTGTGCATTCACTTCACATAGTACTGAGTACTATAAGCAGCCGGGGCAGCCAGGCGTGGTTGGACGGATTAAGCATCATGTCGTCAAGATGCAACAAGCCCATCCCCGGCGTTTCCCCTTTTTTCGTTTTGTCAACATGAAACAAAACGTTCCGCCACTAAGCTTTGCGGGCAATCTTGGCAATTTATCCACTGCAGACTCGGCGCTTGTCTCCTCAGGCCAATTTGCCCTGCCAGAGGGAAAGCTTGTTTCCGACCCCGGGAGGCCCATGCCGATCAGCCGGGATCAGTGCGTCTAACTACGCAGTCCCGCAGTCCTCACCCAAAGAGACATGCCCACTGGATTCCCCCCAGGGCACACGCTGGCTGGCTGGCTGGCAGCGCTGGCTGGATGGGGATCGACAGGGTGCCAGAGCCGCATGAAACCTAGTCCTTTCCCACCCTGTCGTCCCATCTTCAACAAGGTCCAATCGTTTACTACTCGCAGCCCCTGGCGCCCTTCCCACCTCCCCCAGTACCGGGACAGCATGCACAGCCAGTGTGCAAATGACGGAGGTGATGTCCATCATGGGTGACTGAGCCTCGAGGGGAGTGGGGCTGGAGGCCTAATTACCATGTACTGTAAACATTGCCTTCCATGGAATCCCACCTTGAAACCACCAATCCGTTGCCTGGAGCCACCTTGCATGAATGGTGGTATTGAGTGACCTCAGCCTCTCGGGCCTCTTTGAGATATTGCCTGGCCTCCTGTCTGCTGCTATTTGTCCTAGACCTTTTGTGGAATCGTGGATGCAATGGAGACGTTCCACTTTTTAACCCTTCGAGCCCTGTGATATTTATTACGTTTGACCATGGCCCATATGTATCCCTGCATGGGGTGACCAGGCAGTATTCGAGGTGGACCAGGCATTTCTCTTATTTTCGTCTTGTAATTCGGATCATCTCATCCTGTATAAAGTTGCACCGAGCGCCTGTCATCTCTCCTTCTACCTACTTAACTTCACTTTGGCCGCTGCCATCCTATTTTTCAACACTTCTTAAAACATATCACCCGTAGCCTTGTATAGTCACTCCTCCGGGTGTTTCTCTTCTCAACGGTCTACCCTGGTGGTTTACCTCACTCTTTGGTCTCCACTAAACAACCTTCTCTCTGCGTAACCCAACTTCCAACTATCCTCCTTTTTTCTTACCTTTCTTCTTTGTTTTTCACAATGCAGACCTTTGGCGCATATCTCGTCGCGGTCTTGGCCGCCAGCGCAGAGCTTGCCTCTGCGCTGCCCCAGAAGATGGACCTCGTGGAGCCCCGCGGCCAGACAGAGGGTCGCACGCTCTCTGTACCGGTCGTTCACAACATCAACCGTCGCAAGGCACTCGGTCACCCGGCTCTGGCCTACGCCAAGGCCCTCCGAAAATATAACGCCACCCTCCCCTCCCACGTTCAGGCAGTTGTCGACAGGTTCACCCTCCCAACCACCTCCAAGCGTGCAGGTGATGAGGAAGGCACCGTGGTCGCCACTTCTGTGGACTCGGACACCGAGTATGTGGCCACCATCTCAGTGGGCACACCAGCCCAGAGCCTTCCTATGGATTTCGACACCGGTTCTGCGGATTTGTGGGTCATGGGTAAAGGAGTCTCAGGTACCTCGGGCCACACCACCTACGACTCGAGCAGCAGTTCCACCGCCAAGAAGCTGTCGAGCGCTTCTTGGTCTATCAGCTATGGAGACGGTAGCTCATCCAGCGGCGATGTCTACACGGACACAGTGACGATTGGAAACCTGACTTATGCCAGTCAAGCCGTAGAGGTGGCCACCACCGTCAGCTCAGAATTCACAGAGGACACCAGTATCAGTGGACTTGTGGGCCTTGCCCAGAGCTCCATCAACACCGTGACGCCCACGGCGCAAAAGACGTTCTTTGACAACATCAAGGCGTCCCTTGCGTCGCCGCTCTTCACCGCCGATTTGAAGCACAACACCAAGGGCTCGTATAACTTTGGCTACATTGACGCCGCAGCCCACACCGGCACTGTCTACTACGCCGACCTGGTCACCAGTGGCGATTTCGGCGGATTCTGGACCTTTGTTGCAAGTGGATACACCGTGGGCACTGCAACAGGTACCTCATCCGGACCCGGCGCCAGCGGGACCTCGAGCGCTGGCTCTGGCTCTGGCTCCGCAACCACAGGCTCTTCGGCTTCCCCGACAGGGGCCGGAGGTAGCTCCTCGTCTTCAGACGGCGGCAATGGCGGTGGTTTCGGCGGATTTGGCGGATTCGGTGGCGGCGAAGGTTCCAGCAGTTACTCCGGCAACAGTGTGCCCGAGTACGGCTCATCATCCTCTTCGAGCAGCTCCTCTTCCTCCGATCTGAGCAGCTTGGAGGCCGAGGCCGAGGCGGAAGCCGAGGCGCTTGCCAGCTCCTGGGGCTTCAAGAAGGAGAAGAAGAGCAGCACCGGCACCCCGACCACCCCGGAGAAGCGCTCCGTCACCCGCCGCGCAACCGCCATCACCGGTATTGCTGACACTGGTACCACGCTGCTCATGCTACCCGACACCGTGGTCAGCGACTACTACGGACAGGTCGACGGCGCGCAGGAGAGCACCGAAGAGGGTGGCTACGTCTTCTCGTGCGACGCAACGCTGCCGGACTTCAAGTTCAACGTGGGCGACGGAGAGATCACCGTGCCTGGTGACTACATCAACTTCCAGCCGATCAGCACGGGTTCCAGCACCTGCTACGGTGGTATCCAGAGTGACAGCGGCATTGGCATGGCTATCTTTGGAGACATTGCGCTCAAGGCTGCGTTGGTTGTCTTTGACTCGGGCAACAGCCGTGTGGGCTGGGCGGCCAAGACTACTTCCTAAGAGGCGGGCTGAAAAAGTCTCGATTAGGAGGTGAAGAGTTGGTTAAGGAGGGGTGAATGCTTTCTGAATGGGAGCCGGAGGCTTTTCTTTTTGGTTCCCTGGATTTTCTTTCCAAGTGTACATATAATAGCGAGTTCACACAATTATACCACAGTCGGCAGCCGTCGGATGTTTCAATATTATAGTACTACACAAGTCCTCTCACCTTGGTCCTTGGTGTTCTCGATTATATATGCAAGATCACGCTTCAATTGAGTGATGAGTTTTTCTGTACTGTAATAGCTCCCAAATGGTTGGTATTTTGAAGTCAAGCAGTATACGCCAGCCTATCACTACCTAGGTATCTGTTGATTGGACTTGACGAACGATCGTACAAAAAAAATAAAATTATAAGCAGTACAGGTGACTAGACGTTGATGAGTTGTATATGGAAGGTGGCAGGGGGGAGGTTGATCCAACCGTACAGGAACGGAGGGCATATGGCCCTCACATCCCTATTGGCGAATCAGTCCGAGACCTCTGATTGGCCAGTCCACAGTATTCTTTGACAAGGCTGAGCACGGGAATTCTCAATAGGTACCTATCTAAGAGGTAGAACTCCGAATAAACAGACGCTCGTCCGCTCTGCTGGTTGAAGAGCACCCTCTCATGCCTAAGTTTTAGCTTCATAAATCGCTACAGTCCAACCACCGCTATATCTGAACCCTTCTTCTTTGATCAACTTTCATTCGCTTACATCATAATCAAATCGGCCCGTATTGTACATACTCTTGATAGCGATATCCATCACTTCGTCAAATTTCTTCTGGTCTATTGAAACGTCATCCTGCTGCCAATTCCCCCTACCCGGTTCCACCAGAGAGCCATGCGTGCTAAAGTACGAATGGCCCAGAGCGCCGGCGAGATTTCGAAACCCCTTGTGCTTGAAGTCCTCGGGCAGAATTTCGACCATGACCGACCGCTCCCGCATCCATAGGCCATGTGTAAGCCCGGCGCCATGGACACCAGCTAGAACGTCTGTGTTGCGTACGATCTGGATCTGCTCCTGCAAAGGTAGTGCGGCAAGGTCAACGAGATGGATGGAGGCATGCGACTTCAGGTAGCGGCGGCGCAAGGCAGCGATGTGCTCTTCGGCTTCCAGAAGCTTACGCGTGCCAAGACGGTGGATAAAGGTGACCACGACGGTATCCCGCGACTCCTCTGTCTTATCCGTGATGTGAAAGTGGTTTAGAACGCGCCGGGAGAACGTCCGAAGGAGTTCCGAGTGTCCGCAATCGTTGGGCTCCCAGTCGCCCCTCCACACAGGATTACTACCACCAGGCAGTGGGATGATAATATCACGGATGCCGGTCTGTGCGGGAAGTTGGGCGAGCCTGATCGTGGGCTTCTTGGCAAAGAGTCTCCAAAGGTCAAAAAAGGGCCCGTCAGCCTTGTCGTCTAAGATAACGACTTGAGTGTTCTCCCCATCCTCAGGCGTAAGGAAAGGAGGACCTATTCCTTCCGGCCCATCCCTTGGTGTCATCTGCAGCACGTCAAGGGACATGCTCAGCGACATAATCTCCATAAGCGAATGCCAAGGATTGCCCTCACCCTCGCGCTTTAAGAGGATAATATTGGTGCGAGCGTCCCTGGCCTGGGGCAGCAGCTCCATGTGGGGATCGAAATCCACAAAAGAGTCCATGACAGCCTGCGGCCCTGTCTCGTACCAATATCTGTGAAATTGTCCCATCGGCAGTGAAGATTCGTTCAACTCGACAGTCCTTGGCTCGACCATCTCGCACCCTATTTTGAATTTGCCCGCAGCCTCGTCAATTTGAGCTACGTTGCCCACGCAAAACGAGTCGACTCGATCATTGGCCTCGATCTGGCTGTGAAAGCACGTCACTTGGGACATTACATCAGCGCAGTATGTCGCTCTGGATTTTCGAAGATTGTCCAGGTATGCAAGCCCAAGGCGACGGGCACAGAATGGTGAATCATCGTGCAGGTGGCTATAGTCGTCAGGCGGTCGAAGAAGGGCGCTTGTTTCTGACGTTGAGCCAGATGAGGACGCATCAGAACAAACACCAAAACGGCATGATCCAAAGACAGGCTGCACTGCTGCCGGAGCCAGTGTACGAAGCGAGAAGGATAATAGAACGAAGATCACGATGACCATGAGAAGTAATCTCTGAAGGCGCAACGAGGAAGAAATAGAACGCGAGAACATGATGTTCGGAGCTATTAGAGAGTCAGTCACCGAGCGCAATCTAGATACTCCAGCTGACCTAGATGCCGCTACTTCTTGATCAAAATGTTCACCTCACCAGCACTGATAGAGGGAGAATACCGGGACACAATGTTCATCACGATCACTCAACTCTGCTAAATAAAAAGAAGAAAAAAGAAAAAAAAGGGATAAAAGAAAAGAGGCAACAAGGGGTTCTCACAAATGACTTGGAATGCCCGATGGGGTGTTATAGGAAGGCTACTGGCCACAAAGCGCAAAAATAAAACGTGTCTTGAAAGAAGTCATCAAGGCTAGGAGGTGGCAAAAGACTGCTTTGAATATTCGACTTGATGCAGTCCGTCGTTGACAAACGCGCCTTCACACCTGTCCTCGTAGCCTTGACTGCGTTACACTATGTGCCCTTCTAGAATCGGTGCACAACTTAAGCGCGTGGGTAATGCTGGCATTGATGGGTAGACAAAGGACCAAGAGGCGTAAACGTCGTAGTTCACTATCAGGCTGGTAACATAGATTGTGCAAGCCGACTTGGGTTCTGAGATGATGTGGAAAGCAGACGAAACCATAAGGATTCAGCACGCTCCAGATGCGACATGTCACGGCGCTTCCGATTGCACTGAACGCACCCTCGCTTCTCTGACTCTCAGGCCTTGTCGCTGGGAAGCCTTCAGCTCCTGCTTACCCAAAAGTCGTCATTGGCTGGTAACCAAAGGGTATCAACGCCATCGGAAAGTCATCAAGGCTGAGACCCACACTTTATGCATGTTGGTTACTGATGTTGCTTTGCTTGCTAAGGAGGACCTATGGCGTTCTCTAGAACCTAAAAGCAATTTTATCATCCCCAACGGGTATTCGAACCGCTACACCTGGGCGAATTACATTGGAATGTAAGGGTGATGCACTTAAGGGGGCCATCGAGTATAAGGTCTCGCCATGTTTATTTCTGTAGGTCGCGATCCATCAGCAGCGATTTTGTCTCGGAACAAGGCACTACGCGATTCGGCATCACAATCCTCTGAAATTCATCTCCCCTGCTAGTGATAGAGGGTCTCTGTGTCATCAATACATTACGATGAGAGGTCCCGACAAAGTCTTTTTGTCTTCTTCAGGGCTGGTATGCTGGCTGAGGCGGAGACTATGACAGCCCGATGGTGAAGTGCATGCCCATGGAGCCGAGTAGGCCCTTCTCACTATCACGAAGTCTTTGATTGAGCAGCGATTAGGTTTGACCAATTCCGTTGGCATTTTGAGTGGACCTATTATATTGTGCCAGATGCGCATTTAAACTTCCATCGGAGTGGGGCGAGTCTGGGAGGGTGGTCAGCAGCCAACAAGGCTTCAGCTGCGTTATCACCAGGCGGAGACAGGAGGAGGCGCAGCTTATGGAACCAACAAGAAAACCAACAGTTTCAGCGATGACCACCAACGGAGCATCTAATATTAAGATGTGCATCGGAGGACACGATTGCTAACCAAGACACAACGAAATAGCATGCTACCTGGCCGCCGCAACTTTGCCGCCACGATTCACCAGCTTGAGTTTTTTCTTGGCCTCTGTTGTAGCTCTAGCAAGATCGAGCGGCTGAATACTAATGGCAATCCGTCGAATATCTTGGATGGAACGGTTTATACTACCGAAGTATGAAATACCACAATGTCACGCGTTATTTTGCTTGATACGAGCGAGCAGACGCCAAGGATCAACTTTTAACAAGCTGCGTCCATTGCTACATCAACACGATCTGCAAGTTGGCGGGAAAATGCGCCTACGCAAACGCCTCCAATTTCTCATTCGAGTATCCTGGAGGCTCTTTAGAATATATAAGCCAATCTGAGTGATGCGAGAACCCCTGTTGTCCTGGAATGTGCCGTTGGTGACAGCAGAAACACCTTCGCAGACTGCCCTGGTTAATAGCCTTGCTATGGGGCGAACCCCCCCCCCCCCACCGAGCACGATACCCTTTTTGAACTCTTCTACTGTTGATCCCTGACTTCCTGAGTTTTAAGAATCAAGAGTGACCGCGAATCCCGCCTTTTCCCGTCTCAGTATACAAAGAGCACACAATTACCAATCTCGAACACCTCATTCGGCTTAGTGAGCAAAGAGACTGCGCTTTCAAGATGGTCATGACTGTTGCAGTCCGGATTGCGCAGGTGCTCTTCTACTTGGCCTGGGCCGTTGTTGTTCGCGCACAGTCCACATCATCGACAGCTTCAGCTTGCGTGCCAAGTCCGAAATCTGTGGAAATTAGGAATGTTTCCATAGCTAACTCGCCAGATAATGCGGTAGCAAGAGGCATCGCCATCAGTATCGGTACACCTGCCCAGGACTTCGCGTTCATGCCATATTCGTTCGTCGCTCATCTGTCCCTTTCTTCCAGATTTTTCACGCTGGAAGTCTGTTGCTCTCGTTTTGAAACGAATGCTCATATGAGAGTCCTTGTTCAGGTTCAATAATAGCTTTGTGTTCGATGCTAGGAATAATTGCGGCTATGGTGGAAACTTCCCAGACGTAAGCAATGCTGCTTGCATTACCTGGAGAGGTGGAGCATACCTCGCCAGTGCATCCAAAACCGTCCAGCGCAGCACCAACTACACTGTCACCGATCCAAGTCCCTATCCATCAACTTCAGCATACAGTGACCTATGGACAGTTGGCGACGAAATCGCCCTAAGCACATACTCTTTTGGTGTACCCGTGAACGACTGGGGCGAACAGTACTACACCCCCCAAAACCTGCTGGGCCTGGGCTCCCAATCCACCTTTCTCAACGATCTGAAAGAAGCAGGCATTATAGGCTCACGTACCTGGTCCATCTTTTGGGGTCTAGATGGCGCCTCAGTCGATGCAAACACGAATGGCAGCATGGTTTTTGGGGGTTATGACAAGAATAAGGTGTACGGAGCCAACTACACTGCCAAGCTAAATTACACCAACTGTAAATGGGGAATTCAAGCGGAGCTCTCAGCTTTCAGCATGGTTGATACAGGTGGTACTGTGACGAGCATGTCTGCGGGTGATACGGACATCACAGAGCCCCTCTTCGCTTGTATCGATCCCGCCGAACCAGGAATGTTCAACATACCCTTTGACTACTTCGAGACATTTGCAAATCACACCAATTACACGACTTATATTGAAGAGCTTGGAGATAACGATGGTCGTTCTTTTGGGCTCAACTTTTTTGATCTGCTATACAAGCCAGTGGACAATCGGTAAGTTACCGTTTCACGAAAATCCTCGGGGCATATGGTAGGCGTTGACGCCGAGCAAGTGCCCATATACCTCCAACAAGTTCGTATTCGACAGCTTTTGACCAGATACCAGCTTTGGCGGCCAGTTCAAAGTTACCTTCCAAGATGGCCCGACAGTGTTAATTTCGAATGATCAGTTCGTTGTTCCCCATATCTATGTGGACGATAACAGCGGACTTTGGTCGCAAGACTTCTCCGAGTATGACCTTCTCATCAACTCGGGCGCTATTGGTGGAAGTAATACGACCTTAGGGCTGAACAGACATGCCTCGACTTTCATCTACACCATGGTCAACCTGGATGCAGGGGAATTCACAATCTGGGCTGCCAATTCAGAAAGTAACACCCAGAGTCTTGTGGCCGTGGACACGAATAACGTGATCGTCGATCAAGCAAGTCTTTGCGCAACCTCACCCCGAACGGCTCTGCCGTCTGCAGACACTAAAAGCAACAGCTCTAATCTTTCAGGCGGTTCCATTGCTGGTATTGCTATTGGTGCCGTTGCCGCTGTATCACTTCTGGGACTGCTCGGCTGGTGGATTTTCAGGCGAAGGAGAACAGAGTCCCAGCGCCAGCCTCAGCCACTACAGACTCAGGAACTCCATCATTTGCCAGGAGATGATACTGACAAGTTTTACGTGCCTGGAGGTATGGTTAGCACCGGGCGGAATACCCTTCTGTCTGACTTTGATGCATCGGGCACACCTCGTACCGTCTCCACTACGGCATCTCATCAGATGGGATCTCATGCATCGGAATTGCCAGCATTGCACTTGCACCATCAGCAGGAATCTCGGTTCGAGCTCCATGGGTGATAGTCGTGGTGCAAACGCTATTGATAACACTTCAACTTCGCAGAGTTTGGATCGCGAACTTTAGAGGACAGGTCTGCGTGTTTTACTACTTGAAACTCATTGAGGCACAATACTCTCCCTAATGTGTTGAGTATATAGCAGCACACAGGTGAGAGGCCTGGGATGTTTGAGCATGAGATGATGAGATCACGGAATTCCAACATTAAAGGCAAGACTTTTTGGTTGATGAAGGTATATACACAACAAATCCTACAGTCCCCTCCTCGATGTGGACACTTAATACCTTACCTACCACAATCTTTCACAATCCTTTCTTTCTACAAGGCTTCTAGCAATTACTTCCATTATTTCTACTGCCTTAAGATGTCTGGTTGCCAGTAGCATAGAAGTAAAGATGATCCCAGCTCCCTCCACTTATGATTTCTGCATTCTCTCTGACAGCCTCGTTGCTGGCCTCATCGTCACCATCGCCGCCTTCACCCTCGTTCTTGAATACAATCAGCCTAGCTCAGGTCGTCTGTTCCTTCAAAAATGTAGCCCCACCAGCCTTCCTACCAACTTTCCTCTCTTTATCACCCTCAGAAGTCAAAGCTTGCCTCATCCACAAAGCCATTGTGGCCTCCGAAAGCCCGCTGCCTGCACCTCTCTCTCCCTCCCTTATTCTTTCCTGCCTTTTTGCATCAATCAAGTTCCTCGGCCAAGTAAACTTTGACTTCGTGCCAACTCAAACTCTCGCTCACGATGGCTCGCACGCGCAACACGGTGAGCAAGACAGCGCACCTGCTCCGATCGGGCCGCCAGGTCGACATATCGAGCGGACTCGCGGCCACCGTGGCTAGCAGTAGCAACAGTAGCAAGACCAACAAGAGGCCAGACAAGCCTCCTGCGAAGAAAAAGAAGAGTGTTCGCTTTTCCGGGTGTAATGAAATCCGTCGGTTCGACGGTACCGCTGACGAGGAAGCTGGCTTGGACGAAGAGGACAGCAGCGATGAAAAGAGTAACGACGAAGACTTTGATGGCATGGAGAGCGAGGGGGATGACTCGGAGGACTATTACCCGACAAAGATCGCCAAGAAGCGTGAGGCAGACAGGGTCGACAATGGGAAGAACGTCAACAGTCGCGCTTCCCAAGGACTCCAGAGAGCCAACAGCAAGGTAACCCACAAGACACCTCATCGCAGCAGCAACCATGGCAAGGCCTCGACCTCGAACTCGGCCTCATTCCCGACCAGCGAGCCGGTCAATAAACCGTGCACGGAATGTAGCAACGCCCACTCCAAGTGTATCCAGAGTAGGCTGCCAGGCCAGAGTTGTAAGCGCTGTGCGGAGCGAGGGCTCTCATGTGTTGTGGACCCGAATCACAGCCGGACTCGCCATCCAGGCGGAAAAAGAAGCCAGGGTAAGACCGCAAAGGGCGCAAAGACGATTACTGCTGAGGAGTTGGAAGAGGAGGACCTGTAAGTCTTGATCACGCTCTCTCTCTCTCTCTCTCTCTCTCTCTCTCCTTCACACCATCACCTGCTTCTCCATGCCAACCTTGGGAACCAACAACAACGACCTGGCAATTGACATATCGAATAGTGACGACTCCAGCAGCGACGACCCCCTCAACAATCGTGAGTACATTCAATCATCTAACCCCAAAGCCAACCCCCCCTCCTTACTTTTGTTGGACAACTGCATCCCAACTAAGTTCTGACACCTCGTACAGCTGTCTCCATGCAACGCTCCGCCTCGCGCAAAAACAACAACACCACCGCCACCAGATCCTCGACCCCCACTCTGCCCAAGTTGAGATCTTCTAGCTCAACGACACAATCTGGCAGAAGCATCACAAAGCCTCACCACGAGAACCAGTATTGTCCCTCCTCTTCCTCCTCTCCTCCCTCTCCCGCGCCCGACTCAAGCGAGGACGACTACTACGACGAGCTAGAATCCACAATGGCCGGCGCAAAGAAGACCAACAAGGAAGTCCTTGGTGCCTCAATCTCTACCCCCAATCCAGGCAGCAAACGTCGCACTACTAAAGCTGCTGCCCGCAAGGGCCCCGCGCGCGGCATCTCAGGCATAGCCAGCAACGGCCAGCAACAACAGAGCCATCCGTCCTCGCCCCCGGCTCGCCAGTCGAAGCCCATCGATGATGTTCCAATGCTTGAGCAGCAGAGTACCCTGCCTACCGATTTTTTGTTCTCCCCTAGCAGCATCCAGCAACTCGATACGAGCAAAGGCAAAGACCAAACCGACCTGGCGATGCAGCACAAGGAGAACGCCGCAAGCAACACCTCCCCCGTCGACCGCGTCGACAAACCCGACCCTCCAGCCTTGAAGTACTACTACGCCCATCCTACGCCAGTGTCGTTGTTCCCCGCGCAGCACACCGAGGATTTCACCTCCATTGTACCTCCCAGTGGTGGTGGTGAGACCAAGAGCGTACCAACTTTCCTCCCCAAAGGCCACGGCAGCGTCTTGAATTCAGACAGTGACGACGTCGACCCCCTGCCTCCCATCTCCCAGATAGGTCAGGGCGGTGCTTACATTGGGCGGTACGATGCGCAACTTGCCACAGAGCAGCTCATCACCACGACCTCTACCAACAACAATACCAACAACAATAATACCACTCAGGTCCCCGCCGCCTTGCGGGCTCCTCCTCCTCCCACAACCACTGGCTACGATCTACCTCCAGGCTCTCATCCCAACCCATCCATCCTCCACCAGGGCCCAACCTTTTCTCCCACTACCACCACCTCCTCTACCAACGACATGCCCGCCCAAGGCACGCCCGCCTACCGCTACAGCGCCACCAAGATCCTCTTCCTTCTCAAGCAAGTTCAACGTGCACAGCTTCTCGCGCTAGGTGGCGCCCATATTGCGCCCGAAACCGTGGCACAGCTGGACGCCGAGATCGAGGGGGCTCGCCAGCGGGCTATCGCCCTGTGGCATGTGGTGCATGATCATGTTCCTGTTGGTGGAAACATGTATGATGTGGGAGGCTTGTCGCTTTTTCAGTGAATTGGGAGGACCTTGTGAGTGTTGAGAGCAGAGAGCGACAGAAAGAGAGAGACTGGGGAAGTGGGTGTGTGGTGAGTCTCGTTCATGGCGGATGTCGTGTCTGGTCGGTCGATACTCTCGAGCGCACTCGCTCAATCTGTTTCCAGCGTCACGATTTCCTTAACTGGATTCCCCTTGTATGCTCCTGACTTGGATAGTCTCACCGCTGCTTGCATATCGGCGGTATTGGGGACAAACCAAAAGCATTGGGGAACGGAGGGGAGAGTGTGATAATGTTGAGTTGCAATTACATTCGGAGGAAAACCGATTTTGAGCTGAGGGGGGAAAGGTTATGCAGAGCCGCCGGCAGTCAACCTGGAAGCTCAAATCTCTCACAGCCTATGTGAGCAAAAGACATCGTTACAGTGAGTCGGTTATCACCACATATCCCACGAGAGGGGGTGGTGACAGGAAGGTTCTGATGGATGGAAGGAAACAGCAGCAAGGCAAAGACGACCAAGGGACTTTAAAATGGAAGAATGTAGTAGAAGATGGAAAAAGGGTTGTCACATATCACAATTCACAAGGCACGGTAGCCTTACATAATGATAGAAGAATGACTTGCATTTTGCAAAATGCTAACCACCCGATTCCTGAGATGTTCCCGCTCGTTTAACAATTCATCACCGCTGGCTTTTCCCCGATTTCCAAGGACGCTGGTAAACCAATTCTACCACCCATCCGTCTTTCACACCTGTATTTTTTTATATATCCCAACAAAACACCCCCAAACCCGAATATGATGCATTCCTCAAATCCGACCGATCCCAACCCATGTTCCTTTACATCAAAGCATCGTGACCACAGGGCGTTTCCATCCATCCCATCCATCTATACATCCATCTAGGACACCTCGGGTGGCAGATAATAGCCTTTGAACTGCTCCGCCTCATCCCATCCCAACTCACGCACGAGGCCCCAGCAGTAAAGCAACAGATCAGGGAACCGCGTCGTCCAATACAAAAGATAGCCTTCTGGCAAACTGCCTACCTTCTTTTGCAACGCGTCGCTCATATCGAGGTAATGGTTTCTCTTGTTTCTCAGTGCCCGTAGCAGGTCTAGCAGTCGCGAACCCGTATATTTGCGCTGCTTTCCAAGAGAATCAACAAAATCCTTGTGTAGCTTCCCCAAGAAGTCACCTTTCGTCACGCCCGCCGCACCCGCCTCGAGCTGCTGAAGGGGCCATGAGGGTGGATCGCGCGGCTCGCGCTCGAACGCGTCGGATACATCGCACAGGAAGAGGAGGCGAGTGCGAGCGTCCCAGAAGAAGGGGTGAGCCAGGATCTCCTTGGTCTTTGGGCGCTCCTTGGGATTGGCGCTGATCATCGTCTTGATGAGATGCTTAGCCTCACAGCGATAGTCGCCTAGTACGTCCAGCCGGGCGAGACTGTAGGTAGCCTTGCGGATATTGACTTCCCGCATGTACTTGTCGCCGCAGTCGAATGGGTGAGAGCCCTGGGTAAGGACGTAGAAGAAGACGACGCCGAGGGAGAAAATGTCAATGGAGCGTGTTACGCGCCGGTGCGGCATCTCAGGGGCCTGGCTTCCGGGGTTGCCACTATGTGTCGAGCTTTCGGCAAGCATGGGGCCAGTGTTGGTCGGGGAGTCATCATCCTGGAGGAGCTCAGGTGCACGCCAGCCTGATGTTCCGGCAGCGTGAGCAGTAGTGGCGCCGAAGGAGGATTGTCCGCCCTCGAGCTTCTTACACAGACCGAAGTCTGACACCAATATACGTGGGCGATTAGTCTTGCGATCCATGGTAATCAGAATGTTCTGAGGCTTCAAATCGCGGTGTACTGTAAAAAGGTCAGTAAGGAGCGAAGAGCGCGAAACACTATGAGTATAGAGGGGTACCTACCAATCTGCAACGAGTGCAAGTGATCCAAACCCTTGGTAATTTGCTTGAGGACAGCCAACGTATCCTTGGCACCCGCGTCCGCCAACTGTCTAAATTGCGACGGCTTCTCCATGACATCGGCCAGGGATGCTTCACAGAGCTCCAAGGCGATATATATGAAGTTACCACGCTCCAGCTGTGCGAAATACTGGATGACGTTCTGATGCCGATCAACCTCGCGGAGAAGTCTAGTCTCTTGAGAGGCGATGTCATAGAAATCCCGCAGCATTCGCTTCACCGCAACAGGTCTGTCCTGCCACTTTCCTGCGTAAACGACAGTACCGTTGCTGCCCGTACCGAGCTGTTGATCCTCATTGACCTCTAGACTGTCGTCGATCCGGAGCGTTGGGTTCGATACTTCGTCTACCTCGTACGGTAAGGTCTGGATATTTGGCTCAGGGCCCTTGGCACCGCGCTGTCCAATGTTCTTTGCAATATCCACAGCTTCCTCCACACTAGTGCCAGGGCCATCACCGATGGACGCTTCGGGGCTGACCTTCTTTTTCTTGTGATTTTTGCCTCCTCTACGACCCCGGTGATTCTTCTTCTTCTTGACCTCCGGTCCATTCGCTTCCTCCAAAGGAGCAGCCTGGGCCGGCTCCACATCATCTGCCACCTGTTCCTGGGGACCGACTGTGGGAGCATCAACAACTTCGGGAGGAGGGACATTGGCATCCCGAGAAGAGGTTTGCTCTTCCACTAGCTCCTTCACTTGGGGCTCTTGGACATCAGATTGCTCATCCGGTAGGTCGTCATCCATATCGATGTCGTATCCGCGTTGTTTGAGAAACATCTTGGCAGCCTTGAAGGCGTCCTGCCACCACTCCCTGATGCGACGATTCAACTCTTTTCTGTACACTAGGACAAGAACGGAACAGATGATGATGATCAGCGGGTTCCTGATCAGATCCACGGTGTAGTTAACTGCATCTTGGGGTAGGTTTTTGACAATATTGATGACAGTACTGCTTGGGTCGGGTGCGTCAATAGCAAGAGTGGGATTGTCCGGACGATCGGCCTCGTCCAGCTGCTGGACCGAGTCTGCAGATCCTGGCAGACTTGGGAAGCTGTGCTGTCCAGACCTGGAAAAGGTCGCGTCCAGGGTGTGTTGGCCAACCAAGGCCCTTGAGAGCTCGGCCGAAGTCATTGGCACGTCCATCTCAAACCATTGAGCTTGGTTGATCAAAGCTGGAGGTGCGAGAGTGATGAGCGGATACGCTCGACCGGACATGGCATACCAATTTCCATCGGTCTGGTTGAGGAAAATCTTCTTGTCTCGTCCATTCTCGTCCTGATCGATTACTGGCGGTGGCGGTGGTTGAGGTAGCGCAATGAGGAGCGAGTCGTTGTCCTCGCCATCATAGTTGGAGCCGGCTGGTCGCATAATATCGAAGGCTTTGGCAATCGGACTAGGTAACTGTGGTGAAAAAGCTTGGGACCGGCCACGAACTGAGCGGCCTGACTTCGAAATATAATTGAACGCATACGCCTGACCGTCGTGTTGACTGGTAATGTAAATATTGTCCTTGGTCGAGGAGTACTGGCGAAGGAGATCTTGGTCAAACACATTTGGGCTCCATTCCGAGAACTTTAGAGTCGCAATAGGGAAACCGCGGGTGCTGGAGATCCCCACGGTATACTCAGTGCGACCTAGAGTAATGGTAGCCGAACACTCCTCGGCATCCACGCCTGCAACGAGATCTTGAGGACGGGCGCAAGTGAGATCCTCTGCAGCGGTGGCAGTGGGGCCATGCCACTGGATGGCCCGGCCGCTGGCAGCATCCAAGGTCATGAGGGTTGTTTTCTTGTCTCCAGTGTAGATCAGGGACAGGTCGTCATTCTTGTAGGGACCAAAGTCGTCAACCAGCTTCTTCATGCTGAGGCCCGTGTATACCAGGCCCTTGTCAGCACCGGGAGCCCACATGTAGATCTGGCCGTCTCTGGTGGGCTCAACAGCCCAGATAGTCTGGTCAAGAGGAGTAAAGTCTTTGTCCAGGGCAGACTTGTTCGCCCTGTGGTGAATGGTCTCCACCATCGGTTTGTCAAGAATCATGTGCCATCGCTGCTTTCCGGTCTGACGGTCGGCAGCATAGAGGTCCCCATCGATGGTCGCCAAAAGCACAAAATCCTCAACTTCCCAGTCTTCCAGTCGCCTGGAAGGCGGGGCTACAACGGAAAGGTCCGGAGCCGTAGCAGAGGAGGCGCTCGCATCGTGAGATACAATGTCGTTATAAGTGTCCAATCCCTTTCGATAGTCGACAGACTGGAGAGAATCGGATTCGGGTTTGGTGTAGGTGGACTTCCTTCGCAGGGCCGCTTCAGGAGTCTTGATGAGGTCGTGGGGAGAGTTCGTCAAGTCATAATTGTGTGGCAGCGCAGTCGCAGCAAGATTGCGGTTCACACGGTCACCCTCGAGGGGTGAAGATTGCTTGTTGTCGCGGTCGCGGTCCCGGTCCCGGTCGCGATTCGAGACATGGTCGGCGACTATTGATGGAGAGGCGATGGTATGTGGATGAGGGTATGCATGCGAGTCAACGACTTGTTGCTGATGAAAGTCGGCGGCATCGACGAAGGGGGCGAAAGGCAAGAGAATGGCAACAAAGGCCCAGAGCTTCTTTCTTTGATGGACATGCCGTCCCTCGCCGTGGGGAGGCCGTCGCAGCATCCTGTTGTGGGCTTGCGTTTAGGTGTTTGGAGGAATAATCGACATTGGATTATTCCTGAGAAAGTGGGATAAGCCCACGAACTTTGTGGGGGTTCGCCAGGGTGGAAACCTCCGAGTAGTCGGTGAGGACCGTGGGGACGGCGGTGGGTATGAGAATGCAAGACGAAGACAGGAGGGGTCGTCTCAGCCCATATGCTCGCCTCGAAGCGTATGAGGATGGTGCTAAGGGATGAGGTATGGTCTTTTTGCGGCGGAGAGGTTGTCTGAGGATGACGCTGGAGAATCGAGAACGACACGCAAGGGAGACGGACGGAGCGGGTCGGTCGGTGGCCGTTAGGAGGACGGAAAAAGAGGTGGATGGAGAGGGTTGGCGTGTCGACGTTCGGAGCCGGAGCTGCGGCAGGTTTGCTTTCACAGCTGGTGCAGGTGAAAGGCAAGCGGATGTGGAGTCGGGTCAAAGAGGTTTGTTGGACTCGGCCGACTCGTGTGGAGGCAGAAGCGCAGCTCTCTTGACAACCGGGGCAGCCGAGTCGTGTGGTCGTTCCGAGCGCAGAGAGAGGAGATGTTGGCTACGAGGGTTCAATCAAAGTATCCAACGACCATCGCCAGGAACTACTACTCACCAATATGCATACGTGGAGTCGAAGGGTGTTGAGACTGGCAGTGATCAAAGGAAAAGAGACAAAGCACACGAGGACGGGGCCGTGTTTCCCGTTGCTTACAGGCCTCGTGTGGGTGTGTGTGGATGTCGTGAGTAGGGTGAGGTGAGGAATGTTTGAGGTGCCGCAGTGACCTTGTCCCGGCCAGTTTTTGCTAGCGGCCGTTTATTGTTAGTGGCTCCCCTATAAACTTGGTGCAGAAACCAACAGACGGCAATGGACCCCACGACCCACACCAGCTTTCCGAGGCAGGGTCGAGATTCAAGTCTGGTCTGATTGTTGTTAAATGGTCTAGACTTTGTCGTCGAAGGAAACCCGAATGCCTTCCTACACACAGGAATAGGTATCGTCAAGTGTTGCTTCATCAACTCAACACGTTGCTGGTCTGTGACTCGATCTCTCGGCATCTGCTCACTAATTTAGTACTATTCACGCACGATCTTGGCCAGATAGACTGATCGTCCCGTCTGCCCGTTCGACAGTTGAATGCAACCACACACAGTGCCCGTCTTGCACCATCCTGACAGACATGCCACTATTTCTGGTGGCTGACGACACCCGCGCGACACACAGTCGACCGTCTGAAGAATCCACTTGGGGGGGGGGGGGTCAGCAGGCGACTTTGCGATCGGCACAGTGCAGAGTGCCTGCCGTCTCCAACAAAGAACGGCCATGACCTAACAAGAAAAAGACCCTTGATTCAGCCACAATACGCAGCTCGCCATCTTCTCGCTAAACGCACAAATCGTCGCATCCAATCCTCCAGGATCAGCAGTCCGCCATGGCGCGCAGACACCAACAGATTCAGATGAATTCTCCCCTCTTAAAAAAACACATCGGATTTGATATTCCTCATCCTTTCCAAGTCCCCTTCCCTTCCCCTCCCCCCGCCCAGAATAATCTCGTTTCAGTACATTCGCCGAGCTCCGCAGGTTTTTTCTGTGCTCCCAGCTTCTAGCTTCTAGCCTTCACCGTACAGCGGCCATGCTGCTAGGTAAGTATTTTCGCCTCACCGATAGTCACTGCCCCCGAACGACTGGCCACGAGTTGAGAGCGGCATCAGTTCATGCTCCCCGGTCTCCACTCGCCGAAACCCCCGCTACCCCGGCGAGCTTTGCGGTGGCAAGAAAACCGCCCTGGGACCTGCATATCTTTGCCGAGTGATAGCATACGAACCCCGGATCGGCACTCTGCAAGGGGTGAAGGGGTGCATGGCTAGTCTTGCTCCCTGTTTGATCTCAAGAAGTGTTTAAAAGAGTAATGTCGTGTATCGAATGTGATTTGTCTGCCCTAGTGTAGTAGGACTTTACGCCATCGAATTGTGTAGCCATTCGCTGTACAGCGTCCACACTAAATTACACTGCAGGGTTTCACTCTACACCATTTGTCCGTCTGGGCAAACCCCAATTCACGTGCCATTCCTGAACCGCCACAGCCTCACTGTTCGTCGTCGAAATATCAGCTTGTGAAACGCTGCCAGAAACTCATTGTATGCTTCACATCATACGTATTTGGAAGCTGCAGACCATCACTTGGGGCGTTTCGGGACCAGTGCGGTACCAAGGTACCGTGGGATCAGGTGTTGAAAAGGTGTACGCAGTAATAAAGTCCGACCTCGGCTCCGAAAGTTCGGCCCCCCTTTCCACCAAATATAGTAGGCGGTCAATCTGCCCAACTCCACGGACAACGTCAGCTCGTGGTACACACACATACACAGCCAAACAGCTTATCATAGTAATGTCGGAAGATCTAGCCTTCGAATATTTGAAACTTTGAGTCTGCGACTCACGTACGTCCCGATAGTCTTATGACGTTAATTTCAGGAGCCTTGTTGAAGTGCGGCTAATCTTCACGGCCAGGCGGTGGCTGACATACGTCCATGCCGTAGACTTCTTTACCACCACGAATGCGTCAGCACATCTTCAATACTCACCCTCCGAGCAGGGTCTAGCCGCGTCATATTGTAGATCATGTCCTTGGCCTGCACAGTGAGATCCGACGCATTAACCACCGGCCAGCGCTCGAACCTGCACCCGGGGTCCTCCTCCGCTTCTGTTTCTGCAATCTCAGAGGCCGCTCGAAACAGGGTGCTCCACGTCGAGTCGTCGACATGCCTTAGCAAGCCTTCTGGAAGAGGGCCAAAGTACATGAAGTGGCGGACAACTATCTCCTGCTCGGGTGGCACACCATTCTCTTTCAGTGCCCTGATGGACTCATTATCCAGGATGATCATATCGCCTCCTCTGAGGCCGTAGATGCACTGAGGATGGAGCTACGTGTCAGCTCCGCCCAGTCATCAAAACTCTGAATGGTAGACCAAGTTGGAAAATACTTACTACCAAACCGAGAGAAAACACATCCGATGCTTTGGCAACGCCCTTTCCACTCTGCCCTTCTGGGCTCCGCCACATGACGTTGCCAACTGCATGGGCTGACCGAAGCGGCTGGTCATCGATCAACTTCAGGGCAAGGTCAAAGTCGCCTAAAGCCACCTTCTGGACCGTGGGCCTGCCTTCTTCATCATGAATCCAATCGACCAAAATGTTGTCAGGCTTTATGTCTGACATGTAGGTCGAGATGTCAGCAATGATATGCCCAAGCAAGAGATGGTGGACAGGCATGACTGACCGATATATATCCAGTCTTTGCTGTGAAGTTCATGGACAGCCTCTGCGGTGACTCGTAAGATCTTTTTAATTTCCGCGGACGGAAAGTCCGGACAGTCCTTCAAGAGTGCCAGGAAGGTATGTCTGTAGTACTCGTACACCAAGATACGTTCCCTCTCGTCGTAATCAACGTGCATGCGAAGGCGAATACTAAAGGGGAACTCTTGCTTCATTTCCTGCGAGAGATGGAAGAATGAATCAGATACTCGCTTGACAACAAATGATTGTTCTTGGAATCTACGTGACGTTTTTAATTGTCAAATCGAACTGAGAAATAGGGAGGCTCAAGTCCGAACGCACTCTGCTCGATATATGTTCAGTTCTGGATTTGGAGACCACTTCCGAAGAACTTCTTTTTTGGCATACTCGCGACCGGATTGCCCCCTCACAATAGAAGATATGCTTCGAGAGAATGTCTGGTCAGGGCTTGCCCTAATGAACGTAGCTAGAGATTGTTGGCGAATTCGTGGCCGTGCCAAAGATGCAAGTGTAGTTGCGAGAATATCCCGCCGTGCCATGTTTGTGGTTGAGAGGTATGTTCCTTCTAGCGGGAAAGTGTTTGGACCAGGTTGGTGCAAAGCAGGACACTCTAATTCAGGCGCTTAAAAATAGCCGCGCCCGAAGATTGTGTACCCAACTATATTCCACAGACGACCCACCAGACATCTGCTGTGCCACAAAGTCTGTATCTTGAGATTGTGTGAAAAACAACTCCATAACGATCATGCTGCATGATGATGTTCACATAAGCGCAAAGCTGTAGTGAGCCTAGCAAGAGTTTT
Source organism: Gnomoniopsis sp. IMI 355080 (assembly GCA_027946555.1). NCBI lineage: Eukaryota > Fungi > Ascomycota > Sordariomycetes > Diaporthales > Gnomoniaceae > Gnomoniopsis > Gnomoniopsis sp. IMI 355080. Next base: position 80,184 of record JAPEVC010000150.1, read on the forward strand.
CGCGAAGCGTCAGCATTTGGCCCACCACTGGTGAAGGCATCCATCGAAGAATCAGTCCATGACCAAATCCAAAGTATTGCAAATAGCACAACTCAGTACCTTGGTAGGTCTCAAGGCAGAAGAGAAGATCTGAGCTATGCTCACCCCACCTCAGGCTCCTTCCATTTGAATGGCCCCTCTCCAGTATTCTCCCTAAAGCCGCATCCCTTAGGCCGCCAACCATCTCATTCCCGCCCTTCAATGTCCTTTCACTCATCCTGACGTATATACTTTGATGGAGTTGAACAACCAGTAAACCTCCGACCACTCCTCCGGTCCTGCCTCCTTCACCCAGCTCTTACATGAGCTGCTTTTCGCACTACACGTCGCGTCCGCTGTCCAAGTATCCTGTGAACCAGCCCAGTCGCCGCAGCTAGCTAGAGTTAGCTCTCATCCAAAAACTCGGCAAGAGAGTATGTCCTCAATGCCTCAATGACTAGTTCAAGGCAAGGGCTAAGAACAACTTACAACGTCGTGTCAATAGTGATCTTGTGATCAGCAAATCGCTGGTCGAAATCACACCCTCCAGCATCCGCGTTGCTGACAAATTGCACCAGAGGGGTGCCCAGCACGCTCACATCCAGCGTATCACCACCTAGCGAGCTCGGGATGGACGATCGAGATAAGAACCACATGCTGATGGCGCTCGACGTCCACTCCATGACATACACGCCGCCGCCAGCCTCATTGAATCCAGCGCCGTAGCTGGCCGTCGACGCGCCTTGCTGTTGGCACCCCGTGGAGCCCGTGCCTGGCGCGTTGCAGTCGGTGCCTGTAACGAAGGTGCTCGTGGAGAGCTGTGTGCCTTGGGTTACCTGGCAGGTGGCTGAGGTGTGGAGAGTCATGGCATTTGTGGTCTGGGAGTTGACGCCTTCAATGACTGCAAAACCGAGGTGAGTTTTGTGACCTCGAAAGGGCAGTGTGAAAGGACACGGAACGAAGAAAAGGCGGAGAGGAAAACGCAGACTCACTGTCAATCTCGCCCTTGGTCGGCCACGGGTCAGCCCACGTCCACAAACTCGGCCAGGCGCCACACGCAAAGGGCATATGCGCCACGTCCGCGACCAGCAACATCTTGTTATACGTCGCTTGGCTCTGTAGACGAACGGATGGCATGCCAGTCGAGTTCTGTCCCAAGGTGGTCGAGTTGTCCACGCCAATGTACACCTGGTTGCCGTTTACGACCTTGGCCAGTCCAAGGGACTCGGCGGCAGACTGCGTTTGATAGGTGACGAAGCCATGCGTGGGGTCGGCCGTCGAGAAGAAGTCAAAGTCGGTGAAGAAGTTGGTGCTGTCGTAGGTCTTGGAGATGGTGTAGGATGTTGCAGAGGCCAAGGTGGTCAGGAGAGCGAGAGGTAAGAGCGTGGAGAGGGAAGCCATGCTGTGAGGCAGTCAAGTAGCAATTAGGTCCAGATCAGAAGCTACCTAGGGCAGAGCAAAAGGGACGGTAGAAGTAAGTTGAAGAGACGAGATGATAGGAAGATATCAGATAGGAGGAGGAAGACGGTAGAACAAACTGAACGAAGATCACGGCCAAATTTGCGAGATGGCCCTGGGATGAAAACAGCCACAAAAGGGAAGTAAGTCAATTCCAAGAACCAGCTGGAAAGATGCAAAGAAAGGCAGACTGAACAAGTGGTCGCTAATCAACTCGTCGAGAGAGAAAGGGACGCGTCGGATACCAGCGCAACTCCGGTTTGCGAGATACTATAAGAGAAAGCGTACAGGAAATCTCATGGTCTAAATAGGTTTACGACTCTACAGATACCTTTCGCAACGAGCCGTTCTTCGATCTCATATGGGTTCCACTATCAGCCATACCTCCGTTGAAACAATCTGCACCCACCCAGGCCCATCACAAAAGACCTTCTCGATTCATGAGCTTGGCCATGTCGAAACAACATTGCTCCATGGTAAATCAAGCGCAGCCTTCTTCCTCGATCCTCGGTATCCATCACAGATAACGGCCGCGGTGTTTTCGTACCATGTGCCTGTCTCCACACGGGCAAGTCCACCAAAATTGGTCACCCGTCAGAGTTTCAACCCCGGCCTGTCAGCACGCGGCTGCGTGGGTCCTTGTTGGACTGTTGGTGGGGAGTCGGTACAAGGGAAGGCCACGCGAGGCGGCTCGGGTCCACCCGCACGTCGATCCAACCTCATCTCCATGATGATCTGTCAGCCTTGCCTTCACGAGGATAATGGGGACAAATAGCTCATGAGCAAATTGTCTGGGCACGAGAAAATCCACATGGACGCGATCGAAACCCCCTTGACTTGTTTGACCTCGTTGATGACAACATTGTTTGCCAGTTACGAGAGCAGTTTGAATTTGTTGCACAAAGTCCGTCGGGTCGTTGGCAGTTGCAAAAGTGGATACGCATGTTCAGCTTCCTTCGAAACAGAAATAGTCTGCTATCCACCTGACCCACACCTGGTGCTACACTTTTTCTGGTCATCCAAACAGTGAAATGCACCCCTGGGTCGGACACAAGACTCATATAAGTACAGACCAGGGCCTCGGTCCAGGGTCAAATACCTGGTCGGTACATGAGCTGTCTCTGGTCGAGTAGAAGTGGGTTCCAGTCCCAATTCCAGTAAGCTGGACAGTCTCAAGAGGCAGTAGCCGTGACTCGGGACTGCATCGTTCTCTTACAAGGCAATGTCAATCTGCTAGAAGCCTAACCACCTTCTTTTTCCTGGTCTTTTCGCTGTCTCTCGCACTTGTAGATGTCTGCTTACAGTATCTGCTAGAAAAGCGATTGCCCTAGTCGTCTTATTGGTGGCAGCGTAAGACCCGGGACATTAGCCTAATACTATACATCAGCGACTATGTAGGTAATATATACACCGGCTCCTCATTAGTCAAAAGCCAGTCTTGCACTTGTGCAGTCGCTATAAGGGGACAGGAGGGTCACTCCACGATGACCTCTAAGTCCTTGTTGGGATCAAGGTAACGCCATTTTAGCGCCCCAGCACTGTGAAGGCGGCTCTTTTGTTGATAGACTACCTACCTAGGTACTGGTACTCACCTAGAATAAGTACCTAGGTATGTAGACAGGTTTGTCTCCCTATTACTAATACGACAGAGAACTTACAAAGGTCCTCGTTCGGCTTGATACTCCAGTTCTAACTTCAATAGGGTGGCATTCAGTTCGGGTTATCCCCTGAGGATCACATATACAATCACAGATCGCAGTCAATGCCTTCAATATTCATGTTAACGAACATGAGATGTGGTGGTCTCTCTTCATACCACGACTCGTAAGAAAGCGTTAATAGTGGGAATAATCTGAAAACAGCCATCAAAAACCTCTTCGTGGAGAGGAACCACATAATGCTACAGCGGGAACCAGCCCGGCTGCTTGTTGCTAAGTTCTGGTAGCCCATGACTTCTCGATTGGAAGAGAAGATGATATGAGATGCAGCCATTAGTACATGAATTAATCACGCTCTGGAAAGCTTATTGAGCCGGCCCTTCGAGGGTTCAGTTCTCCATCAAGTTATACCTTGCTACCTAGGCACTCAATTCCCTTTCGAAGGCCTTCAACCGTACAGAGTATAGTCAATCAATAACAGCAGTAAGTATCAACACCCATTCCTTGAGCTGAAACTATGTGGACAGCCTCCATTGGATTTCATTTGGGTTGTTTCTCTCGTCATTGCCCGTTGGGCGATCGGGCATTCGTGCCTCCTCGGGCCCCAAAACATCAATGCCGATGTACCCAACTGAGTACTTCTGTATGCATATTCGTAACGGAAGTGCTGCAGATTTTCTTATAGCGTGGATGTGAACTCCCAATCAAAACTCAATCGTGCTCTGAGAGAAGACTCTAGACCCAAGCGGTGAGTTAAGGGGGTCACCGCAAACTACCGGCATGAATTTTGGTGCACGTCGCTGTCAATGGATCCGTTGACATGAATGCTAACCATTTCGCATTTCTCGCACTTCGCACAGGCTTTACATACCTAAGTCGGTACCTAGTGAGGAGCTGGGCACTGCGAGGCTGCAATGGACCGCACTGTGCACAATAACCTCACCGTGTTGCAAGGCAACGCGGCTCACCGGCTGACGCGGGCAAGCCGCCTAACATAGAAAAGCACCAGACAATCTCGTGTCAGAACCCGAATTACGCTTGGAATTCATGAGTAAGATCCTGATTACGCTTCGGGTAGGGCAAACTTGTGGCCCCTTATGATCGGGATCTCACACTCAGGATTGCACAATTGTGCAGGCGAGGGGCGTCGGGGCGCGGTTGTGCGTGTGCGTTCCGTATTCGTACCTGTGCCACAGGAACGACGCGACAGGGCAATTAGTCCTTAAGTATAAAATAAGCGACCACCGGTGAGTAGGAAATGATCTTACCAAAACAATACAACCCTATCTCTATGAACAACCCTACCTTGAATACAACGCGCTAAGCTTTTCCCTTGTCGCAAAGATGACTCGAAAGAGTTCTCAAGTCATATGGCTTCTTTCTGCCGAAACACTCAAGCTTCATGAGTTCGACAGCAACCGTCCACCGTATGCAACGCTTTCTTGCTCCTGGAGTTTTGGTGCGATATCCTTCGAAGACTTGGTTGAGCATGATAATCTATGCCTGAAGGCGTTCTTCCCGAGACTGCAGGCAGCCTGTCGTCAGGCTCGAGAGCTCGATTTACGATGGATTTGGAATGATGACATGTGTATCGACAGGCGATCTAGTGTTGCGATTGCTGATTGCTTAAACTCTATAGGGGACATCTACAGGCATTGCTCTCTTTGTATTGTTCATCTACAAGACTTTCCAGCTGGTGTCGTCACCGAGGAGGAAAGGGGCCTGTATCTTGATAATTGCAGTTGGACCAGAAGGGCGTGGACATTACCACATCTTATTCATACCAAGGAGGCCTATTTCTACGACACTGGATGGACTCGAATTGGTAACAGATCAGCTCTCGTGGCCCAACTCTCACACCTCCTTGGAATCGAGACCGGCGTGCTGAACGATCCTGACACATTGGCCGAGTACTCCGCCGCCAAAAGGATGTCATGGGCTTCAGGTCTTTGGGCACCATGCATCGAGGATAAAGCATATTCTCTTCTTAGCATATTCGGGGTTAAAATGTCTATCCAATACGGAGAAGGTCGAAGAGCCTTTCTGGGACTCCAGATCGAGGTGTTGAAAGACACACAGGACTGTTCCCTGTTTGCCTGGCAGTCTTTGGAGATCCAGAAGCATCGTGGTTTCCTTGCCCGTTCTCCCGCAGAATTCCAACATTTCAAATGTGGACCCAAACACAATTTTCGAATTACAGGCCATTTCCATGTCGACCATGACGGTATTGCCATCGACACGACAGCTGCAGACATCGGAGATCGTATCTATCTTCCTCTATTCTGTAAAGACAGTCTTGTATGCTATATCGAACTCATATATCAGGAGGGACAGCTCGTGAGAGAAAATTTGGATACGACTGGGAGTGCCTATAAGAGTTTGGATTTCAAGTTCCAAAGCATCCGGGTCAAGCTCGACACGCGCTTGTACGATCGTCTGCCCCTTGGTGCAAAAGGTAAGATTGGATTAAAATCAGGCGAAGTTCTGTGACTAATCTCAGATACCACAGAGCAGGCGCTTGATTTATGCAATGACACCCGCTCCATCGAACATCAGCTTCAGTTCCTCCACTTTTCGTCTGATCGGCCGCTTGAAGGTGGTGGTCGATTTGTAGACCCATCAAGGCAGAGCAACATGAGAGGGTTTCAGGTCGCTGCACTCGCACCCGAAAATAAGGGTACAGGAAGTGTTGCATGCCACAACGAAGGCAACAGATCAAGTCCTGTCCAGATTGACCTAGGCAACTTCAAAACTCAGTGCTTTGGTACACCAAGCTTTTTCCCGACTGATGCGTTTGTGGAAGTTGCAGAAAAACTTGCACAGACACTTGTCAATCGCTTCTCTCTAATGGGGACTCAACAGCTTAAACGATCCAGGTTTGACCTGTCACAAAGAGCACGAAAAAGGGTCAAGCTCCGAGCTGAGGAAGAATCTATCCATGCCGAGGGAGAATCCGAGTCTGACGAAGATGACTCCGACACAATCATGGAGTCGACATTCTGGGCCTGTCCGTTCTACGTCCAGGACAAAGAGAAATATATCAATTGCTTGACACGACATGAATTTCAGTCTATCGAAGACATCAAGCGACATCTGCGTCTTGTACATCTTCAGCCAATATTCTGTCCTGTTTGTGGTACAGTCTTCACCTCATTCGGGGCTCGAGACAGTCACCTCCGAAGCCAGAACTGCGCTTTGGCGGACTATCCTTCATTCGCTGGAATCACCGACCGTCAAGTCAACCAACTTGGCATGTTAGACCATTCGTCGCTGGCGGAGAGCAGGCAATGGTTCAAGATATGGAGCATCGCCTTTCCTAGCAGCCCACAGCCATGCTCACCCTTTTATTCGGGTCGTCAGGAGCGTCTTATCTGTAATGTACGCCAATTCTGGAAGACAAATGGACATCAGGAGATTTTGGGAGCCATGAGAAAGAGGGCGTTTTCGAACCACGAGAAAGATAACGAAGAGAAAATCTTGATCTGGGTTTATACAGAAGTCCTGGATCGAGCCATCCTCAAGATAAGGATTGAATAGACTCAACTTGCAGATGGTCGAGGGTTCTAACTGATAAACCTGCGCTTCTGCAAGCACCTATCTCGTACATTAAGGCACTGAAGCATGGCATGTCAACGACGGACTTAAATTTCACTTTCAACAAATAATCGAGATTTAAGGACTCTCATGTACTAGAAAGTTAAAAATTGTGGAACCATGCACATAGACCACTGCATGCGCCAAAGATGATGCACACCAGTTAGCTGTATTACACTCATTCTGCGTGCGCTGATATCCCTGCTTCAGACACAAATTGTGACCTGTATCCAATGAGATGCTGACAGGAGTTTAGTTCGAGCCTCTCTGGTTGTACTCGCACAGCATAAGAAACCACGATATCCATCCTAAATGTCAAAGTTCCAAACTTGTTCAAAGTCCACCTCGTCAAGCGGAGGATGCTCGTTTTCATCCAAATCGTCCAATATACTTCCAGCAACAACGCCACTTCCGACGGCCTCGTGAACCTGGTGTTCCTGATATTCCTGTATTGCAGACAACGTGTCATTGATGACGACACCTAAACGCTCTGATAATCGGAGAGGCTCTCCTTGTCGGGGCAAGGGGAAGTCCTGCATATGGAAACTGCCGCTATTCGTAGTCGGCTGACTGAACGGTTGCTGGGTCCGGGAGAGCTGCGTGGAGGCTTGCATTACCGGATTCAAATTGTTGCCCATCACACCATGTTGCTCATACCGTGGTGGCTGCGTAAGAATGGGTTGGGGGACAGACATCATGGGCCATAAGGCTGCGGTAGCACCGGAACACGAAGTGGACAATGGCCCGTTGTGCGCTGACTGCAGTGGCTCTGCGTCTGGGCCCGGGTATAACGAAGAATGTGCAAGTCTATTTGCCCTGGGCCCTGCGCCAGGCTCTCGGATGGTCCTCGCCCTGGCCTGTTCAATGAACCAGGCTACGACCTCTGCTATGACGGCATGGCGCTGATCGTTCGGAGCTGATACCAAGAGCGGTGCAATCCATTGCGGCTGGAATACTTGCATTTGGCTGTAGTTGATCAAGTCGTCCCTCAAATCCATCATGAATTGGAGGTGAGCCTCAAGGGCACCGATGATCCGCGGTACCCAGGGTGAAACAGGTGGTGCCTCGATAGGACCGAAAAGGATGCGCCATAAATCGTTCCACTTGTCGTTCTGACTTTGTCTGGCCGAAATGCGTCTGATCGCAGTCCATTGGTCTTGCGTGACTCCAGGAAATGGAGCGAAGTAGATCTCAAGGCATGATTGACTTCTCTGATGCAGGGTCCAATCTTCAATGGGATTACCGCCTCCAAAAGTAATACCACACCTCGGGCAATGGAACTTTTGGTTGTGCACTCTTTCAAGATGCTGCCTGACATCAGTGAAGCTTCTGAACCTTTTTGGACCGCACTCTGGGTACGTCCCTCTATCGTGGAGATAGAACGGACACGCCAGCATAAGGCAACCTGTGTCTTCCGTCGGTGGCCCGGTAGGTGGCTTTGGCCTAAGTGGATCATCGTCTGGCTTTCTCCTCTTTTGAGGCCGCAAAGGTTGGGTTGAAAATGTGTGACCAGCTGTCGATGCACGAATCCGAGATGCCGAAGAGGTGCTCCCGTTGCCGTTCTCCGACCGGGGCAGTCGTATTTCCTCTCCACCATGATCACCTGGGGTGGCGTCCTTTGGATAGCGCTGAGGAAGCATAAAACTATCTACAGAGCTTAAGTCTTTTGGGAGGGCGAGTCGTCCAAGCCCGCATGCTGAAGTATGTGCGCCCAACGTAAAGCACACAAAGATGATTGTAATCGTTACATTCGAGCTGTTCAGTGACGTTAATCCGCGCGAGTGGTGGCTACCAGGATTGTAGCTAAAGAAGGATGTGGGATAATCATGAGGCAGCGTAGGATTTAGGTAATTGTGACCATGAGCAGCCGTATTGACACAACTCATCATGAATCGATATCAGGCGGTTGATTCAAAGACTCTTGGGATAGAATCGATGCCCGCAGCACAGAAAAAAAGAAAAAAAAGACAAAGACAAAGAAGCTTCAAAGACCTCTATTCAATGTCTGGGGATGGAGATTCGAGAAAGATGCTTGGCGGTAAATGAGGCTGTATAATGGACACCTCTAGCACTGCGGACCTGCCCCCAGGTGTGCGTATATTCAGGTACCTGGCGCTGGCTGCTGCCATGGCCCATTGGGCCGCAATGATACTGACAGAGTCCCGCGCTTGCGTGTGTTACTGTATAGACCCTGTGGCTCAGTAAGGCATATTTTCATTCACAGTGGGTTGGTCTTTTGAACCTCGGAAGGCTCGAGATAACGGCACATTTGTCTATAACAAATTCAGCCCCAGGGACGGAAGCTTTTCGGACAACTTTGCACGACTGACACCAAAAGAAATGTATTAATGACTTCATGAAAGCAATAATGAATTTCAGAAACCCCACAAGATTTACTGCTGCGGTATATTCGCCGTTGCCGTGCGCTGTCTACCTGGTTTGCTCCTGGCTACATGCCCGCTGCTTGCCAATTGGAAGGGGAAGATGTTGCTGCTGCTAGCGCTGCCGCGGGCAAATCAATTTTCCAAACCACTGTCCAGACTGATTGGACGTGGTGAGACTGTTGAAGCTATCGTGTCACTCAGCGTGCTCGTTCCTCACGCAAGTGCGGCCACGATTTTGCGTGAGGAACCTTAACTGGAATTCAGAAAGTACTTAAAGTACAAGAAAAGGGCCTCGACGTTAGACAATCCATCATGATGTTCGAAAATAGATATCGTTACTCCTTCAGCCATCGATATCTCAATACTACTTTGAAATGACAAAAAGGACGGCCAACGACTCACTCCACCGTCACGCGGGGTCCAACCCGGGCGGTAACGGGGGCAAGACCAACTCGTCGTAAGAGTCCTTCAATTTTACATTGATATTGAATGATGCATATATGCTTATGAATCACCTTCTTTCTGTACCAGTACCAGTCAAGGAGCGTCAGATATGTTGCGACACTGGCAACAAGACTGCTTCCCGCCCATCAATCATCGAATCCTGCAGCCACAAACATTCGTGTCTGGAAGCGAGAGGTCGGATCAAAAGCGACAGGAGGCTAGATGTGAAGTAGAAAAAATTGATAGAGCCATGAGTGGGGCAAAGTAGACGCGGGGAATATCATTGAAGACTCAGGAGGGGGGGAGGGC
>JAPEVC010000151.1:0-89766 GCA_027946555.1 Gnomoniopsis sp. IMI 355080
AGGCAGGAGAATCGATTATATTAGGGAAATTTAATATATAAATAGCTAGCTTAATAGTATTATAAGCTTTAAAGCAGGATTAGATACTTAATATTATATAAATAAAGTAAGTAAATAAAGGTATATAAATAACCTAATAAGTTTTCTCTATTATATAAGAGTTAGAAAGTAGCGAATTAAGTTTTATTAGAGCTTATATAGGCGGGTTAAGGTGACCGATCTATTAGTGATATAAAAGTGAATTTTATTAAGTCGGAACAGGGGTGCGACCTGCGATGGGCCAAACCCTAACACTAAGCCTATGTAGATATGTCCGGGGGGTCGACCTGAAACCACTGTTCGCGGCTCAGTCTCGCTCGAAGCCTCGGTGAGGCTTCCTTATGCCTCATACGGTAAGACAGATAAGACAGATGAGGGTCAAACGGATCGCCCAACCACGCCCACCGAAACGGCAACACAGGAGACGAATTTGCGTATCTCCCGTGCTCGTAGCGACGCAGCTGGCGAATCGCCTGGTTAAGGAAATCCCCCACCAGACCTGACAGTTTGCCCAGAATGTAGTTGATACCAGCCCAAAAGCAGGCTTTGTACATGAAGTCGCTATGACAGAGGTTGTGAATGTCCACCTTCTGGTTGGGCACAGCCCGCCGGATAGCATCCATCTGGTCCTGGAAGGGGATCCTCGCGGTCAGCCACATAGACCACCGGTCGGAGTCGAGGGGCTGGGCGGCCATGGGCAGCGTCCATTGGGATATGACACTCGCAAGGAGGTCCTGTCGAGCTCCGAGTTCGACTACGCGGGGCTGCCACGACGTTGGCGAGCCGTGTCGGAGCAACCTCGTGTATTCCTCAGTTGTGTCCCGGCCTAGCATCATCAGGTCCGTGGCCCTCTCATACGCTCCCGTCCAGAAAAGGGCCCCTGGTGTATCGATGAACTGAGCGTCCCGTGACCGTAGTATATCAATTACAGTATTCAATTTCCCTTCATCATGCGTAAATGCTCCCTGTGCAGCGGTTCCGAGACAGCCACCGACAAAATTGGGATCCGCCTTCTTATCTAACAGCAGCTCGACGGTGGTGGCATGCCCCGCCGCCGATGCCGCTTGGAGGGCAGTGCCAAAGGGGTTGGCGCGTTGGTCGACGGCTAAACCGCCTTCCTCAAGAAGGAACTCAACGATGGTGTTATGGCCCCAGTAGGCCGCCACATGCAGTGGACTGCCGAGATCTCCGTGGTCCTCACCGTCCAGTTCCGCACCGGCTCGGAGCAGCTTCTCTACCATGCCCTTGTCCCCTCTGGCGGCCGCGGCGTATACGGCCGTTCCGTGCGGTCCTCTCTCAGAGTTAACGTTAGCCTCGTGCTTGATCAACTCCTCGAGAAGCTGCGCATCGCCTTGATGTGCAGCCAGCTGAAGGGCCGTACCGTCGGCCCCAGGCTGGTCAAGAAGAGCGACTCGTAGATCCGTGGGACCAGTGGGGAGCTGCGCAACGCAGTTGATAAGCCGCATGGGAATATTTTCCAGTTTGAGTTTCACAGCGTAGTACACTGGCGAGGGTACCGTCTCATTTAGCTCGCCATCCGGATCGTGCGTCCTGAGCCAGAAGCGCATTATGTCATTGTGAGTACCCCCCAGCACCTGAGAGCAAATATCGGTCTCCAATTTGTCGAGCTGGCCGGAGGCTTCACGAAGGACTTTCTCCCGGTCGATTTTCACATAGTGCCGGAACCAGTGCTCGGCCGCGTACCTCCGAGCCGGCCATGAAGGAGAGCCTCCATCCGCGGCGCTGTTGTCGGTGCTGATGCTCTGTCTGTCATCATCAGAGTCAGTGCTCGCAGCACCGGCGCCGCTGACATCGGAATCATCATCTCTATCTCCGGTCTTCGAACTGGAGTCATCAGAGTCGGAAGCAGTACCGGCACCAATATTCCAATCCGTGTCAGAGCCAGTCTTAACTGTGGCAGTTGTTCTGGTCTTCTGACTCGATGTACAATCCGACAAGATGCCTAGACAAAGTCGAGTAATCTGAAGATGCGCGTCCTCGCCCGGGGAGCGCACTAAACGCGTGATCTTGGTAGGTATTTTCGGTGCCTCCTGCTCTAAAGCGGACAGGTACTCTCGCACAGAGAAGTGGGTGAAGCGGAAGACTTCGAGCGTCCGCAACCGGCCGGCCACCTGTACGCTCTCTTTGGCCGTCTCGATGAGCACCCTCGAGCAGATCTCGGTAACGGCTGCAGCACTAGGGACACTGACAGCTGCGACAAACTCTGCCTGCGATAGTGGTCGTTCCTGCCACCTGAGCCAGAGCAGAATGCGCTTCATTCGATCCTTGTCCACTTCCGCCACCTTGCTTAAGGCTGTATGGTACCGTGTGTTGATGCTGTCGGGAATTCTTTCCAGCGCCTGCTTGATCTCCTCTACGTCACGGCACTGGAAGACCTGGCGAAGGACAGAAGATGCCCAGAGAGAGTTACTTCATAATCAGGTCAGTATACAAGACGGAGAGCATGGTTGGTTATCAGACAATACCTGGCTTTCCCATCATGTCTGAGGCGTTCATCGATTTTTTTCTTCATTTCCTGGTCTCCTTTCAACATGGTTGTCATGGCTGTGCCCTCCAGCTTCCTGTTGATCAAGGTATCGAGAGCTTCGCCGAGACCCTTTCTGACATTTACCGAGATTAGCATTTCTTGCATATTCTTTTTGAAGTACGAGCGGATGTCTTTCTCGTCCCGGCTGATCACAAGCATATGAAGGTTCGGATAGCCTTTATACGCCAGCTCTCCAATGATATCCAGGAGTTTCCGGTCGCTATTGCGCATGCCATGGCGATCAGTGCACTGGTCTATGCCGTCGAGGACAAGGAAGACATCTCTGTCGATCTTGGATATGAACTTTTTCAGGCATCCCAGCAACTCTTTAGTATCAGTGGGGAGCTCTCCGTCGCCCTGGTAGCCCTGCAACGTCGAAAACGAATTGTCGTCGGGAAAACGCTGGCATTTCGTCCCGAGCTGCCGAAGTAGAGATGCTAGCATGAGATTTAGTTTCTTTGACTCGTCGAAGTCAAAGCGTAAGTGCCAGGCCGCGAACACTTTCGTCTTGTAATCCTTGCCAAACGTCTTTTTGAGATCCTTGGTGATGGCAGAGCTGCCCAAGTGTTAGCTACTACACCAAATAAATCTAGATAGAAACAAAGCGTACCATAGGGCTGATTTACCACAGCCCGCTGTATTATAATAGGTTCTCGAGTCAGTAATGGCCGAAAGTACCAGTGGGGGTAATGCCTACAGTTGCCATATAACCAGAGGAGACCTTGGGGGTACTTGATCCAGTCGCTATATTCCTGCATTTGGAACAGCCAACCGCCAAACTCGTCATCCATGGGTTCTTTGTCCAGGACGTGGTCGTCAGCGTCATCAACCTCGGAGCCCTCCTCGTCGCTTATATTGATCTTCCTGCCGCCTTCATCCTCGGAGTCTTCGAATCTTACGACATCCTTAGATTTCTTCGCCCTTGCCTTACTCTTGAGGGTCCGAAGCTTCCGTTGGTCGTCCTCGGAACTCTTCCACCAGGCTATCTCATCCTCTATACTCTGCCGTATAATCGGCTGGCTCTTCCCCTCCAATTCGCGCAACGATTTTAACAGCTCTCGAAGCTCCTCCTTCTTGATACCCCGGATCGTTTCAATAAACTTCTCTTTTGTATCCTTGGCTAGCTCGTCAACTTTCTTCAGAAGCTCATCTGTGTCACCCTCAATGCTATTAAGCATCTTGTCAACTTTGGCAGCGCCTACCAATCATTTCTGCTGGTTAGCAACGCTATTGGAGAGCTGAGAGATGCAGATATTCTAGGGACTCACGTTCTCTGTCAACCACTCTTTGCCACTCTTCCAGCTTGGCATTCTCGTCGTAAATCTCATTCTTCAAGTCTGCGAGCGGCTGCCCGGTCAAACTGGTTATGCTTTTCTTGAAGCGGGCTGGTGCAAGTCAGTGTTTCTATGCCCTGGCATAGCTGGCGAGGGATCTGAATACGTACTTAAGGGTCTGGCCGCGTGCGACTCCTGCACTTCGGCTGCGTACACCAAAATGGAGACATACACACTCACTAGGGCCCGCTCAAGTGCTTTATCCCTCTTTTCCTGGCTTTCACGATAGTATGCCTCGATCCTGGCATACCGGGCCATTAAGTCCGCCAGGTAGTCACAGGACTTAAAGGTGAGCTCCATGAGGTCCTGGTCGTTCTTGACCAACTGTGCGAGTACACTGGATTAGCAACCAAAAGCTCCTTGAAACGACAATACCTAGGAAGACACACCGTGAGACTAAAGGATATAACAGTCCATGCTGCCGAACTGTAACCCGTCGGGTCGAATTGGACCACCGAGTCGAGGAGTGTCTTGACGGTCTGTGCCGAGAGCAAGATGGACCTCCCCATGCCGAGGGTCGTATTGCCGTCGGCGGAACCCCAGCGCGCCGTATAGCTCGCCATCCTCTCCTGCGTATTCTTGATAACTCCATCGACCGCTGCTTTCTGCGAGCTCGACCTTGGTGCTACTGGCACCGATCTCTTTGCCGAACCCGCCGGCTTCACTAGGGATTGTTGGAGGACGCTCCTTCTATTGTCACCCACCTTGTCCGAAATCCAAGCCTTTTCCCAGAAATTGGGCAGCGACCTCGATGCTTCATCCCCCTCTGTGGAATCGGAATCGACACCTGAGTCGTTCTCAGTGTCGATATCAGCATGGCTACCCGCGTCGTCCGTCGCGTCATCCTCGTCATCCCGTTGCTTTTCGACCTCGGCTTCATCGACATCGCCGTCTTCGTGGCTGCCTCTATGCTCATTCCTGCTGACAGTATGGCTGGCTCCTTGTCCGTCAAGTACCTCTGCCGCAACCTTCGTGTTTTCTTTCATATCCACCATGACGACGGGGCCTGCTTCTGGGCGCTTAAGACCTGGGCTGTTATTGTCTGGGGTCGCTCGCCGCGACCAAAGACGGCGCAGAGAGTACCTCTTTCTTCCATTCCTTGTACCCTCTTCGGGCGGTTCGGTGATTGCAGGCGCCATAGAAGCTTATCGCACTACTCCGTTCGTATAATGATGCGTAAATAGTTGAAAATGTAGAAAAAGCTGGGGCTGTGGCCAGCAAAGCCGATCAAAGTAATGAGGGGCAATGAAGGTGATAATTTATTGCATCGAAGCGAGAACGAATGAAGGCCCTAGATGGGCTCTCGCAGCAGCTGGTGATGCAATATTACTTCCTGCAGGTAGCACGTAATTTAACCAGCCAGCCCAGATCGGCAATACACGGCGAGTGGCGGAACGCCCATAAGAACAGCTGACCTGATATTCGGGTCTATTGATCGAATCAAGCACCGCCAACAAATACGGTGGCTTGGAGGGCTTCTTGAGAATAGTGAACTACGACCATTCTGTGAACCAATCGCCCCCTGAGTTTCGGTCCTTCGCAGTTGATGGTAATACTCTGTAAATTGCGTTGTTTTAAATTAATTATGCATGTCTGGGGTTATAATTAGTTGATATAGCATAATGAACGCTAGAGATCCAATGGCTATTTGCTATCTATTTAAATAGTTTATATCGGGCGGGTGGCTGCGTGTGGGGGCTCCTGGCAAGAGCCAAGGTCATGATCATCGACGAAGCCACACGCGCCGTCGACGGGGCCACCGATGCCCTCATTCAAAAGAGCATACACAACGAGGTTCACGATAGCACCCTTTTGGTAATTGCTCACAGACTGCGGACAATAGCGGATTCTTACCAGATCATAGTGCTTGATGATGGAAGATTGTGCGAGTCTGGAACACCGCGTCAACTTTTCGACAAAAGAGGTACTTTCTGGGCAATGGTGCAGCACAGCAGTGACTCGGAGGCTTTACAAGTGCTTTCTTAAGGCAGCTGAGCTGCTTGCCTTCTTTTTCTCATACTATCCGATATATAATGAGATTGGCATAATCAAGTGACAAATTCATTCCCATGAATTATGCACAGCCAGAGACCCACACAATATATGCTATGTTCCCGATACAGGTATATACTTTCAGCCACATTTTATCTTGCCAGCACTTGCAAACATGAAAAGACAACAATGTTGTAATACTTGATGCTACTTCTCTTATGAGCTCTATATATAGAAGATACGGCATCAGTTACTGTATCTGATGACACTCATTTCCCTCTCGCTGCCTGCTTCGTTGTCCAAATGGCCAAAACCCCGTCACCTAAATCCCTCAACTACCACTTCAAGCGTGTGCTGGCGTATTCCGCCAGTATTCCGGCAGAAATGCTGCCTCCGACTAGACAAAAGTCGGTATGGAACCACCAAGCGCAGCTGATTGGGGACTGAAGATTGACCAGCGACACCATACTGAACAGAGACAGTGCCGTGCCGAAACAGGCAATAGTGTAGTACACTGAAGATAAGTCAAGCAAGATGCCGACAAAGACAAGCAGCAGCACCTGGCCGACCCCGAGGAGAGCGCACAGGGGCTTGGTACTATGCCGGAAGCGCACAGACATGGACTTGACGCCGGCCTTGAGATCGTCCTTGAGGTCTTGATGGGCGTATATGGTGTCAGAAATCATAGTCCAGAAGATATTGGCCAGGCATAATGCCAAGGTGGCGATGGCCAGCTCGCGCGTCACAAACGGGTCAACACCGTGTGCATAACAAGGCAGAATGATGCCTCCCGAGAAGGGAAAACCGAGTATAAGCTGTGGATAGTTGGTAAAGCGCTTTCCGAAGGGATAGAGGGCGTAGAGACCCGTCATGCATGCCACGACAATCATGCACGTGCGCGGCGACGGGAAGGCGACCGCGGCAAAAACCAAGCCTACTGCCATCTGGGCCATGGTGAACAGATGCGCCTGCGACGTGGAAATGGCGCCGCGAGCGATGGGCCTGTTCCGGCACCGGGCCACCTTGCGGTCAAACTCCTGGTCCACGTTGTCGTTCCACGTGCATGTGTAGCCGCGTAGGATGACGCACCAGACCAGATAGGTCGTAGCGTCACGTCCGAGCTGCGTTGGAGATATCAGGTCGTCTGTCAGGCACGCTGAGAGAGCAAGGCCCATCAGGTACGGTGCGTAGAAGGCATACAGGCCTGCGGGGCGATCCAGTCGCATGACCTGCGCATAGGGCAAAAGCGAAGCGGGTAGCAATGCGGCCAGATAGCCGGAAGGAGCAGGAGGAGGGAGAGAAGGCCGGATCGTGTTTACCCTCGTCTTCAATACTGTGGTGGACATGGTGATAATGCTCGAGGGCTCCCTCTCTGTTCGATTATATTGCAATCAAACATGGATTGGAAGCCCGACGACCACATATCATTTCTTAGTGAATACCTATGGCTAGCTATAGCTACACGCTTGCTGGGCGTGGGCGCAGTGTTGCAGGGTCAATATGAAAAATGCGTAAGCTGACATGTACCTAGAACGCGGGGTCATCCTCATCCTAAGTGGATAAGCTGAGCCTGGTAAGTAAACTGGACGTTGGAATACGAAGGTTGAATGACGACTGGACTTGCGCTATCTGTACCAGACCCGATTGTTCTTGTGGACGGCGAATTCACCTTGGCAAGCCGAAAGGAGTATATTGTATAAAAAACGGAAATTCTCACGGTTCAACGCAACTTTGCACGATATGATTTCCCAGGTGTCTTATGACATAGAATCTGCTATAGAATCATCGACCAAGAATCACATCGCCACAATGTTCCCTGAGGACAATCCCCGCATGACTTTGCAATTGTTGCAAGACAAGCTAGGGGAACTACGCCCCACTGAGATTTCAGAGGCGGAACGAAAGGTTCTGCTAGGGCAGGCCCGAGAACTGGTCAAGTTTCTGGAGAAACCGGAAGAAGTCGTGTTTCGCCAGTCCTTCGAAGTAAGAGCCTCAAAATCCACACACGTATCCACACATGCACGGCTTAGTTGATAATCTACTCCCAGACACACACCTACAACTTTTCCATTAGGATCGCAGTAGATCTGGGAATATTCCATGTCCTAGTCGAGCGCCTTGGTGAACCGGTAGGGCCGGCAGAGCTGGGTGCGCTATGTGGTGCCCAAGAGCTGCTGATAGTGAGGATCATGAGGGTGTTGACAGCCCTGGACTACGCCGCCGAGTCCACCGAGTGCGAATACGTGGCGAATTCGTTTTCTCGTGCCTGCACGCTGCCACACATCGAGGCTTACATCTTGCATACTTTCGAGAATGCGGCCCGAGTGACCAACAGAATGCCAGAGTACTTCAAAGAACACGGATATGAAAGCCCCGAGAATGGCACCAAAGGACCGTTCCAGTACGCTCAGAACACAAGTTTAGCATACTTCGACTACCTTCACTAAGATGCGGTCAAAATGAAAAGATTCAATATGTATATGACGGGAAACATGGGACTGAGATGGCATTGGGTCGACTGGTACCCGGTCCGGGACCGCCTATTAGCGAACTCAGACTTCTCTTGTGTTCTCGACGGGGTTTTCTTGGTCGATATGGGGGGTGGCTAGGGCCATTATCTAGAAGCGATGCTTGCGAAACTGCCCGATTTGAGTGGCCATCTTGTTTTGCAAGACTTACCTGGCACTATTGACTCCCTATAGGGGTTGAACCTCGATCCTAGGATCCGTCCTATGATACACGATATATTCTCATCGCAGCCAGTCCTAGGAGCTAAGGTTTACTATATCCATTTCCTCCTCCATGACTTCCCCGATAAGCAGTGCCGGACTATGCTGCGCCACGTTGTCCGGGCGATGAAGCCAGGGTATTCCCGCGTCCTCCTTAATGAGATCGTCGTACCGGCCCTCGCGTGCCCGTCTTTCTTTGCTGCCGCCGACATTACTATAATGGCCTGTTTGGCCGGCATACAGCGGTCCAAGGCCCAGTGGATCTCACTCGTCGAGTCGGCGGGCCTAACGGTCACCAAGGTCTGGACATCTCCGGACGACGACGATTTCGAAGGCATTATCGAGGCTACCATCGCCTAGGCTGCCCCGTACCTGACATCTCAGGACTCGGCGAGAAGATCGTCACGAGATTGATCCACGGCCAGAGTGAGGAGCAATCTAAAACTCCAGTAAAAGTCGAGTCAAAGAATTCTGAGATTTGGCGGAGATCACATTACGTGTCTGTGCCAACACAAAATGCGCGGGGTGCAAGTGGTGGTGGTAGTCTATAATACAATGGTCGGTAATTGGGCTCAATAGTTCTGGAAGGAAATTGATCACAAGATCATGTTCTGCTAAGTACTAGTGCGACAGAAAACCACCAGGTTCAAAAATATACCGTGCGTAGTGCGGCAAGCAGCGTCTTCAGCAAGTGCTGAACCTACGACCTTGTGCGGGTATCATGAACCATCAGCAAGTGATTCATGAACATGGACCAGGAATTCATGTTCAATCTACCTATAAAAGAACTTCGTCATGCCTTGGGGCTATTGATTTGATGCTGGACTATGTCTCACAATGCCCTCGGGGCTTTTACGCCCTTCCACGACACCGTTCTTGTGATGGAGAAGTCGAGGCTCCAGCCAGCTGTCAAGACCCTCCCATCTTACACATTTCTGAGTGCTCACCGCCTCATGGTGTGACTTGACATGCCCGAGCTCGTCTCCCCAATACAGACCACCAATATTGAGATCAGGCCTGCACTTGGCACTCCTCAGAAGAATATCCAAACAATGATCTTGAAATATTCAGATTAACCTCAATGGATCAAATTGACCTTGACATCGATACTTAGGTACCTGTCAAGATGTAAAAATCGGAGGGAAGCTCACCCAGATGTCCAATGACATGTTCTTCTCGTTCGAAAACGGACGTGTCCCGAGAGGCATACGACTGATGTATCCATGCCTGCAATACAACGAGCCCGGCCATTACAATCCATTCTATCCGGCAAGAAGGGAATTTTGGTCATCGCCACAAGGCATATACTTACCAGGCAGTGCAATTGATGCGTCATTCCCAGACCACCCTGGTAGTCGCCATCCTCCAACTCGAGTGCGTCTTCGTACCAGACGCCAGAAACCTGCAATTCTTCTCTCGTCACGCGAAAGGTTTCGCCTGGAAAGCCTGCATGAGATAAGGTCCTCAGGTGCTCAGGTGCATGCTTTGGCTGGACATTTCATTGCACATGTCGGAATGATGATTCCAGAAATTTATGCTTACCCTTGAAACCGTCGTACCAAGTCGGCCAATCTTCTACCACACTACGAGGTGGTGGGATCTGCTGTCGATGGTCCATGAGCCGGTCCTCGTATTGGACTGCTTCACTCAGCGGGGCTAAACCATACTGAGTCAGTACATTCGAGTTTTGTTTGGATGAGGGAAAGGATGAAGAATTTGAGTTACAGAACGGCAAGCTTGGGCAGTAGCTCCGGATAGTGTGAATCCCCCAAAAGACCCAAATGAATAAGAGCGAGTTTCCTGCCAAAGCAATATGATTGCAGCATTTGTAGATGTGTCGGTGGCAGGACGTTTCCAGCCGTGGTCTCCAACCTAATTCGCGGTGCATAAGTAGCTCTTCACCTCGAATGGTCGCATCATTCGAGCCACCATTCACGAACCTGTCGTCCGTCACGCTAGCTTCGTCGTGTCCTTGGAGGAAGGCTCTAGCCTCCGAAGTCATGACCAATTGCTTAGTTACTCCGTTGCGAGAAAACTGGGTCGTCGGGTCTATGTATCGAACATAAACGGCCGTGTGACTTTTTCATTCCGAGGTTGGGGTGCGAAAACACGGCAGCATCCGAGACGCCGAATCGCTGCTCAAATCATGCTTCCTGTCAGCTTACAACCTTGGAAGGGTCGGCCTTTGCTCATCTCTTTCATTCCGGCCAAGCCAAGGTTGTGTTGGGTGCGTGGGAGCTCAATTGTGTGAGCACTCACCTACGCACACGGAATAACAAATCCGTGTCAAGTGCAATTGTAAAATCGTAGATGAATAACCGCGGGCTCAGCAGTAGGTATGTGACAACGATTATTTCCATATGCATATGAATCGTTTACCTGAACAGTTACGATAATGCCAAACAACTTGGCTGTCAGAGATGATAGAATTCGCAGTAGGACCCAGGTAATATTTTGTATCGCAGCCATGATGGATACCATCCATATCACTTCTCACCTCATCCTGTTAGTTCTGGCCATTCTATTCTTACTGCTGGTGACTAAAAGCAGCGGCGCCATACCTCCATTGTCACCTATTTCTGAGCCCCAACATGATGCAAAGAAGGCCGAACGAGTCGACAGGTACAAAGACATGTACCACAAGTTGCAGAACCTCGAGGATTTCCCTGAGATCTTGCCCATAGCAAAGCAGCTGTTGACGACACTTCTTGAGCTAAGCCTGCTCCTCACACGCTACAAGGCTCGCCCACGCAACATATTGGATGTCAAGTTATACGATCCTGTCGCGCCGGACCGATTCCTTGCAGCCGAGCGTCAAGACATCCTGGACGAATTCGAGTCGTACATCAAGCTGAGAAAAGCCGGATCGGCCCCGGTCTTGTTCCAGTCACGCGAGGGCGCTATTCAAAGGCTGAAGCGAAACGTGCCTTTGAATTACATTGATGGCGCTTGGCTATGTCGTCTACACCAGATTACAACCCCCTTTGCTCTCAGGGGCGTGACCGAGACCGCATGGCAGACTTTCTCGGAGGAGCTGGGGATGGCGATCTCGAAAAGAATCATATTTCCATTTACCGAGATCTCCTGCGAAGCGTCGGTGTGAACCTGCCAGATGGAGACAGTATCGATTTCATCCACCCACGCACCGGAATAAACCAAGAACAGGTATGGAGAAGTGCCACAGGACACCTACTGGTCTATCTCTTCCCCAATGACTTCCTTTCCGAAATTCTGGGGTTCAACCTGCATTTTGAGTCCCTGTCGACGGCAGACTTGAAGTCAGGTAGGGAATTGCCGGAATTTGGAATCTCATCACGTTACTACAATCTTCACGTTTCCATTGACAATGCGGACTCGGGCCACTCGGCCATGGCTTTGGCCACAATCATTCGACTCATGGATCTCGTCCGTGTAACGGGCATCATGGACTATGAGTCGACATGGAGGCGCATTCAGGTCGGCTACCTGCTATCACAAACCCTCAACGAAGACGAAACTGTCGAGTTCCACGAGGAAAAGCTCGCTGAGATGCTGTATCGCAAGGCTCAGATCTCCGGCAAGATCCATTGTACAAGCCGAGCGCGAATCGCCAGCGGACCTTATCAAGCTGGTTTTCGAGGCCGTGGTCCTTATGGAGATGCGCATTCCTCCCTGCGCTGGCCGACGCAAAGCACTGGGTTTACAGGGGAGATAGCGCGAGGAGCTTTCTAGTACGCGAACTGTCGTGGAATGGCAAGATGTTTGGCTCCTTTACGAGGTCCGAGGCTGGGCTGCTGCGCACTGGATCGACTCGCTCAGTGAGAAAGATGCCGGCTGTGAAGCGTGACATGCTTATTGGGATTCCGTAGGAGCACGCGAGGACTGGTCCAAAATGTACACTTGTGTCTTGCAGGCAATAGCTATGGACTCACCGATGCGTTCATCTCAACAGAATCTGGTTAGTCATGTATTCGCCCCGCATGCACCTATCGTTGTCTCCAAGGTGCGAACGGGCGCTCTGCTGCGGTTGTGGTTCACGCATCCGTATCTTCTCGAGAACTCAATCAGCTCTCCGTACCGGACTGCCACGATCCTCGCATACAAGACCCTAAAGCTGTTGCGCGCCGAGTTGGGCTTTATGGAAGCAAGTGAGGGTATCGCTGGCATGGATGAGCAGCTACTCGAGCATTACAGGCCGGACCTTGTCGCACTCGGTCTTGAGATGGTCCATCGACAGGGACTACCAGAGCCGACAAGTCTGTGGGACGTGCTGCATACAAAGGGTCCTCCAGAGGATCTGAATATGGACTCTGCTTCCAAATATGCATACAATATGTTGAGCTGGTCGATGCGGCCCAAAAGAAATGGTGTGTCCCTGCTGGGTTTGGCACGTGCCTTTCTTGATCTGGAGGCATGGGTCGCTGATCACGACTCCTTGTTGAGCACGAAGGCCAGAGCGGCTTTGCGCCTTATTGTGGAGAAGAAAGCGGCAGTTCTTGAGGGTGTTGGGGATGATTTAGCAAAAGACGAGTCACAGCATGGCGATTTCATCAGCGGTTACGAGTTGGGCCGCAAAGAGATTCAGAGGACTATAGAGTCAGCACCGGGCTGAGCTCTCATTCAAATCATACATATGTAACTAGGTCCATTTGTCCCTCCGTTTGCCTCACCCGGTGCCAAGGAGCGTGAAATCCACCATTGACCGCCTTCTGGAAAGCCTCACCGATGTTGACAATGGGTATATTCTCTAGAGCCTCGACCACCTCCCACTCGCCCGTCTTCTTGTCTTGCACTTCTAAAAAAGAGTCCTCGTAGAAATTAATTGTTAGCAGATTCTCATCGAGATGTGGGCCCATCAACTACGTCCCTGCAGTGGCGGTCGCTAGACCAAGACATAGGTTGCTAAGCCCGGGGTTCTCCATGTCATCAAAACGTATTGTGGTGAGTGGAGAGTCTTCTGAGGGTGGCGTCGGTGGACGAGGCCAGATGTTCGATACTGGCTGCGACTGTCTGCAGATCTGCTGGCAAGTTGAGCTCTCTTTGAATTTGCTGCTCGCGAGATAGCTGAAGACTAGACGATTTAAGAGTTTAGCACAATAAAGACGTGAAAGGTATCATGAGGACACTCTCAAGTCGTCGAACAACGGGCCTTACCTTGAGTCTCTGAACTGAAACCTCCTCGAAAATATCGTAACTGAGAGTATAATAAATTTTAGCAGCTGGAATCATTGCCAGGAAGCAAGCGAGCCAACTCACCCTCGGCCATCCAACTCATCCGCATAAGCCAATTTGTGTTCTGGCCCCCAGGCGAAGAATTTGCGTTGCGTCGAGATGATCGGTTGGAGGTCTGCCAAAAGCTCTTCCCCGTTCAAACCCTTCAAATCCAGGAAGAACATCCCCGCATCAATACATGTTCGGAATGGTTTCTGGACTTCTTGTCAGGGCATGTATATCAGTGACAGTTGAGATTTTGAACAGCAAAGCCTGAACTATAAACTAGCTCTAAACCTTGCAAGATTATTTGCATGATAATCAAGGATCTTTTGTTTGATGTCCTCACCTCATCATTTTTCATTGACCAGAATCATTATCATCCACCATTATCATCCACCATTATCATCCACCATGGCCTTCAAAGACGTTGAGGATTCGTTGCCCAATATACTGGGTGCAAACAAGCCGTATCGGTCCTCTTTGGCCCTGAGGGGGCGTTAATATTGGAGCAATGTTTGAGCTTCGTCAATTGATGCAAGAAACCCCAGAACCATCTATAATAACAGATGTCATGGCGAATTTATAGGATAAATTTCGATCGAGTAGCGCGAAAGCTTATGAGTATATACCTTTGATACCGGTAGAGATTCCTATATAGAAAGTTATAAGCTAGAAGGATTCTCCCGAAGAGATCATATAATGACAATGTCTTTGAGTCGATATATTCAGTACCTTAGTAGCACACCACTGGTACCTTATAGTATCTTGTCACCGGACACTATATTATCTAAGCAGATTCGGTTTAGTGTAAACTCTAACGTTAGGAAAGAACTTCTCTATATTATATAAAGAGATCTAAAGAACGGCGCCTTTAATAAACTAAGGACTACTATATAAAAGAAAAAGAGGAACGAACTTAAACGGCCAGTCTTTACGCCATGGCAATCGGGGCTAGTAAAAGTTTATAAAAGGCCATTAACGGATTAACTGTTGTCACCGGATAATTTCTGGCCATTAATTGGCTGCTTAATCAACGTATGCAAAATAGAGCAACCTTTGCTTCCTCGCAAAAATCCCCACTACAGTGTATATTAATAATAATCAGATCCCATCCGAGAGTAGTCCCGTTTCTATACGCCATTCTTTAATACCAAACAACCCCAGACTTCACAAGATTTCCCTAACTTTGAATTAACATCCTTCTTCAACTTGTTCAAATGCGAATTCCATATATTAACCCTTTTCGTGGTTGCCGGCCTCGTCGCCACCGCCCATTTCGAGCCCGAAGCCCCCCACGTCCTACCATTCGACCTCGCCGTTGGCCCGTCTCGGGACGAAACCTTTATAGAAAAGTCTATTTAGGCGGGCCTTAAAAAGTCCGATTCTTTCATAGCAACCATCCCCGCCCAAAATGAGGATTAAGGCGAGTATAATTAACGCCTTCAATGGCTCGACGGGTTTCCCTTTCTTCTGTGGTCCGCGGTAGAGCACCTGATCCTCCACAACAGCCCAATATATTGAATACGTCCTTAATAGGTAGCACTGAGTTCGTTCTATCTAGCACTAAGGCCACCTAAGTAGTACACAGTCCCAGTGGAGGTGCATTAGCCGTCGTCCGCTATTATAGCGAAAGGTTTTAGTGTTCCACCCTTTCTATCTCCCTTAACGCCCTCTCCACCAGTGCACCTAGCACCTCCGCCTCTACATTCTTGGCTACCTTTCTCAATCCCTTGACCCAAATATACCATCTGTCTTTGCTAAATCCCACCCAGTCCCTCTTTCCCACCCCGTCCCCTTCCTCCGCAGGGTTATTCCCACTGCTATGATGCCTGCAATCCTTTATCGCTTGGACATTTTCCCATAGCTTGTCTGCAGCATAGAGGAACCAGTAGCATGACGCTGTGATTTGAACTGGCGTGGCGGGACGAGTGAACTCAAACGCCTCGCGGAAGGCCCAGAGCGCGTAGAGGGAAAAGTCGAACGGGCCGCCGAGTTCGGGGTTGAATCCCGCAGAATTCGCTGGGGAGGCTGTCAGTTGAGCGAGAAAGGCGGTCTTATTAAGATAGATGGCTGCTTCTTTTTCATCCGGTTTGGGGGTGCTTGCATCTGTACAGCTGATCAGCCCTTGTTGGATTAGAGATAAAACATTTCAGACTTACTAAAGTTCCATTCGTCAGCAATGCAAATTCCCATATCCGGAACCTCAGTCCATACGAGCTTGTTGTAATCCTCCTCAAATCCAACTAACTTTCCGTCCGCCGGATTCGTGACTTTCTGCTGCTGCAGAACTCTGGTGAATTCCACGAGTGCTGTTTGCCTGTCAGATGGAGTACGCGCAACGATCTCTATCAGAGAAAGCCAGGTGTTGTTGAGATGGCTCCCTAGGCCATTACTGCGGTATGCTGTAGATGTGCGGGCGAGAAGCTGCTGGACAGCGAGCGCAGCGTTTATTATTGAGTTGTCGGGCTCTACGAGAGCGGAGATGATTTTGAATTCTTGTGTTCCCTCCATCAAGACCACTGGGCTTCGAAGCAGCTGAGGAAACTCAATTGAAGAGACTGTGAGAGAGAGCACTTGAAAAGTTGGTGGAGAAATGTGGTGTGGGGTTTCGCGGGAAGCAGATTTATTTAGACGCATCCCCTGCGGCTGCAAACGAGGGAAGGTGGAATGGCGCAATGCTGGTTACCTAGGTATGTAATGCCAAGGGCCTGAATCCCTCAAGTGTGATTCCAGATTCTGAAACGGTGAAATCCAACTAAGCTGAGTAGATGTGGGTTCATCCTTCTCCCCACTGCAAGACCAATACCTCCATAGATCATGCACCTACATTCCTCTTTGTGAAGACTGCAGAGCCGCATGTTGAGTCATGGCTGACGTACTCCGTAGGCCAAACGACCCTAGTGGGTTCATTCAGAGCCTTGTGGATTCCTTTGCAATTGGAGCCTATGTCATGATAACCAGCATGGCAAGCCCTGTCAAACTCTAGTCAGCTTATACTTCGCATGCCGAGCCTGAATATCTACAACGACCCTTTCACTTGACCCACGACCTGGACTCGTAGTATCCACCATATCCTCGTGCAGTATCCATAATTGCCTCAAGCATTCTTTTTTAGTAGCTCTGAGTTGTGACTTCTAGATAACCGGCCGCGGCTGTACGTGTGGGACGTGTGTAAGCTGTTCCTGCGCGTCTGAAGAATAACCGATGCTCCACAGTCCCTAAGACAACTTACGAATCGCGTCAGCAAGCTCCATTGCTCTGGTCACGAGCGGTTTCCTTGCAGCAACTGTTCAAAGAGTGCCGGAAGATGGCACTCTTTTGAATACATGATCATGAACAAAGTTCAGGAATACACAGGAACCTGGCGCCGAACACTTTTCTATATAAGACCTTTCCTGGGCTGCTCTTCGACAACCAAAGGTGATTAACCATTCTCCTCACTACAATACATCCCCAGCATTCTATTTCATTACCATTATCTGTTTCCTCTGTGTTCCGTATCCCGTTTTTCCTATATTCCGTTCAAGATGCAGTTTAACAAGTCCATCATCCTATTCTCCCTGTTCACCGCTATCATCGCCAGTCCCATTCTGGAAAGTCCGCTCTCCTCTGACATTATCACGCGTGATACTTCAATCTCTGAGGCGGCCTATGACATCAAGCGCGATGATAATGCCCCTTTCATTCTCGAAAAACGCTCTGAGCTTTCTATCCGATAAGCCCCTACCTTGAAGGATGTAACATGCCCGGATAATAAGAAGATATACACTGCTGAGACTATTTAAGGAGGCAATTAAACCTGAGAGTGCTAAGGCAAGCCCTGGGAAGTACGGAAACTAAAAGGGTGGCAAAAAGCTTTTTGCTGTTGACACGCAGTTATATAAAGCTTCTCTTGATAGTGAGTTGATGGGAAATCGAGACGAATAGAGTTGGCTAATATAATCTAGACGTTGCTAGAGCTGTGTTCAGCAGGAACGCCAACAATGGTTATATGTATCGTGGAGTGATTGAGCATGATAAGGGAACTGGCAATGGAATCCATAAGTGCTAAGCTGAAGCGGTTTACTTGATACTACGGAATGGTGTAAGGTTATAAAAGATGGAAGAATAGGTTCACGACGGGGGAGCATCGCGTGTATTCCTCAGGACAGGTTCCAGAGCTGGTCACATTAAATATAATCAATCAGGCGTTGTGAGTCTTGAATTGTTCATGTGTTTCTTCTAGCGCAATTCCCGTCCGTCATTATCAGACGTCAACTCGGGAGTTCGCTGCGTCAAGAAGATTAATTACTATTGCATTTGGGATGTCTATTATTGGCCAGGCCTCCAACCACTAAAGCCACATTTTTTTGATCATGTTCATTCATGCGCCAAAGAATCTGTTTATCTCGGGCTGAAAAAGTCTCATTGTTCTATAGCGGTCATCCTTATATAAGGTAAGGATTAGACCGAAACTTAAGCAGCGCCTGTAATAAGTATGGGGTGTGTAAGTTTGTTTGCCCCCTGCGTGACCACGCGCCCGGGAATTACACCCGCAGTGCTTATTAAAAGTGTTAGCTGAGAAGTGAGGTGTGGAGGTTACATCCGTTCCATATCGGCCCTGCATATGGGGCTTAGGACTCCAGCTCGGTCTGCTACCCCTTGCTGCAGATGCAACGCCAGCAAGCCCATTCTGCACAGTACGTACAAGAAAGTGTGGTGTTGGTTTTTGCGTGGCTGGTGGGTTCTTTAGGTAAGACAGTTTTCCCCCTTCTGATCCCTAAGGCTGAGCTGTCTGTCTGATTCATTCTCCCAAACTCCAAGTCTCATTCCAGTTCTCATAGAGCCGCAGGACTTCGCATTAGAGCGCCGACATCCTGTCTGGTCAATTTCTATGTTCCATTGATCGGTCTCACACGTATCCTTATAGTCCCACAGCTGGTCTCTGGGAATAAGCATAGGCAACCAGCGGCTGGTTGCTGTCCACTTTTCGACCATGATTTGTCAAGATGCTGGGAGCGCTAATGCTGACTTCGCTGGCATTGGGGTGAGTTTCCTGCTGTTGGATAGTTCTTGCTCGGTCTAATTGTATTGGAATCGCATAATCATTGTCGCGTTTTCGATGCAAGGAGGTGTGTCCTGCTTCCCATCGAATTGGGCAACGCCTCTGGAGTCAAGGATGGGGAACATGACTTCCATCTATCGTGATCCCTTCAATCCTCGCGCTTGGGAATTGTAGTTTGCCGAGTATGTGGTCTTTCCCAGGGACTTTCGGCCCCATATCCGACAGATTGCCCATGTCTCCAGTTTCTCAAGCTTCCGTCCCTGGGAGAGCCACACTACGGTTTGTACTCGACAGTAGCTTTATAACTTTGCTCATTCGGTTTATTTATTGAATTCTAAAATTGAATAACTTTAATATTATATCATAGGTATATTCTTGTAATATATAATCAAAAAAATTGCCGGGAACAAACCTTAAGAGTGAAGCATAGAGTCGCCCAAGCAGTCAATGCATTAGGTGCGGATACGCCTGGATTGCCACTAGCAGTTCTTTACTGAGAGTATGAGCCTCGAAACGACGCGGCTCTGTCTGCAGGTCTCAGGTGCTATTCCATCAACTTCGTCGGTTCCGGTCGGCTGATCTTCTTCCAAAATTTCAGCAGTGATGTGATTAAACATTTCCCTGGGGATTAGTTTCAATGGCAAAATAATTACTAGAAAGCCT
Source organism: Gnomoniopsis sp. IMI 355080 (assembly GCA_027946555.1). Taxonomy (NCBI): domain Eukaryota; kingdom Fungi; phylum Ascomycota; class Sordariomycetes; order Diaporthales; family Gnomoniaceae; genus Gnomoniopsis; species Gnomoniopsis sp. IMI 355080. The sequence continues at coordinate 19,543 of JAPEVC010000151.1, forward strand.
GCATCACCGAGTGCCGCCGATACCGCGAAGTGAAACGGCCTTTAGCTTCAATCACTCGGAGATGAAAGTATTATATTCAAGGAGAAATTTTGTCCTCGCCTCTTACAGACGGTCACATACGAGAGCTTAAAAGCTCCGCTGTATGCTTCTCTGGCATTCAATACCATCGACGGGGTACAGACGGCTCTGCTTCGAGCTTATATATAGGAACCGTAATACTTGGGGACGTGGCGCTGAATCTCTGATCTGTTCCAACATTCTTACGTATTATAGTGTCTTTATCATGCTGATGCGAGCTTTAGCTCTCACCCGACGCCGGAACATCTTTCGGAGTAGTCTTTAGAGCTATAGTCGCTGCGTTCGGACTAACACTGCTTAAATCTTTTATTCTTGTGCTTTATGCAATAGGCTGTGTATTCCCTTACAATATCATTACCACTCGCAGGTCTTTCAACTGTTCGCGGTGTTTCGGATAAGGGTATAGATTCTACAGCATTTTCTCGCTGCTGCGGTGCGGGCCGTGTCTCCTGATATGCTTCTTTTGCTCACGCCCGGATCAGAGGATATCTTTGCTTGATTATAATCTCCTTGATCGGCTACGGGAGATCCAAATACCCGCTCGCGACATATCTGTATTCGTCATCCAGCAGCTAAAAGCTGATAAGCAAGAAACTGTGAGTATTCAAATTCATTAAGAGGCTGCTTCAAGGCTCTGATAATTTCTTTGAATAAAGGCAAGTATCACATGTATTGTTCTTCTCAGGCTCTCAAAGTAAGGGGTTAGGATCTGGATCTATCATCCTCACTTTACACTTTCACCACCGACTGCTCAAGGATGCCAGCAGATACAATAGATATTTATTTACCATGAGGGCTACAATGATTAATGACGCCTTAAACGGCCTGATGACATTGCCATCTATGAAGCTGAGTGCACCGCACTGGAGCCAGATATTCCTGTCTTCCGCCTCCTACTGCCGGAGGCTCTCCTTATATCCTGAGAAGAGGCGACCATTTCTTTTCGTCAAGGCGATAAAGCGGGTCAAAGCATCCTCGACGATGAGGTCTTGAGCTGCGGCGTCTCGATCAAATATCTGGTCTGGGTAAATATATAGCAAAGGGTAGTCTAATAAATCTCTATCGGAGTAGTCATCTAGAAAGAAAAAACCTGAGATTAAGATGGTACCGACTATGGTGATCGTGTGAAAGATTCCGTAAGAAACAATACAAAAAAGCCGGCGTTACGCCCGAGAATGAGATCCGCATGGTCGCTCTTTTCTCAAGACTACTATCGATGGAGAATTACCAACCTCGACTTGGACGGCAAACTCGACCGCAAACTCGACCTCAATCTCACCGACCTGACAGCCGACAGACGACACCAACCAACACACTACAGACTGATTTCCCATCTTCGAAAATGCCACGCGCCGTTGCGCCCTCGACGACCTGGCTAAGGTATGGAGAGGTGCTCTACTATAAGAGCATCTAGTGCCCGACCCGGTGCCCGTATCGGTGCCCGTGCCAGTGCCCGTAAAAAGCAGCCTGTGGTCAGGGAACGACCGCGATAGCTATATATATCAGTTGTTTCCCTCACCTTCGCCTGGTCTTCCCGTCTGGAACGGTGCTATCGCCGAACAGTAGCGCATAGCCTGGGTTACGAACCCTGGACGGTCGCTCGAGACGGGACGATTCTATTGTTCATCTATTCAATAAATACCAACACCACATCTGACCAAAAGAATGACTTTCTGAGGTCCCGTACTGACTACGGATTAAGTTCAAGAGCTGGAAGCTGATTTTCTTCAGGCGAACAAACAGGTGTACAGGCAAGCGACGCATCCCACGAGAGCCGAAAACAGTGTCAGGATCATCACGAAACTCCTCGAACCGCCCATAACCATCCCCTGTCTCTCAATAATGACATCAAATACCGTCTCACTAAACTCTTTCCCCCTCCATCCGTCCCTCCTCGTACACGGCCTTACCGGGTTTGGCACACATCGCCCCTTATCATCCTCTACAACAAAGTAGTCCTGTACCAATGTCTTTCCCTCTAGATATAGCATCCGTAGCCTGTTACTACAGAGCCCTAAATTCAACGTGTAGCACGCGCCCTCGAGTGGGAACGGCAGGGACTCGCCCGAGTGCTCCCAGTATTTGTATACGTGTTTGGTGCTATACCCAGAGGCTGGAACGGTTCCGGAAGCGATGTCGAGCCCGTTTATAGCACGCTGGAAGATTGCTTGTGCCAGCTGAGGTTGTTGCAGCCCTACGTTGTGGCTGGCGGAGTACACTCGGATAAAAGATAGGTTACCAGCCTGCCGAACTTGTGCGCCCACGGGGTACCCTGGGAGTGAGATATCGTCGATACCGGCGGAAGAGAAGACGTGAGAATAACTGAAGGGGATAGCGTGCGAGATGGCTTCACCGCCGAGCCCTGTGCGAGAATAGTCAGCATCCTGACACCGATGGTAACGATCCATATGTTGCTTATTTCTTACAATTGCAGGCAAAGTCTCGATCTCCGTACATCATGGTCACGGACACACCAGCGTCCAGTATACTTGCGAGAGCCTCGAGAGATCCCCCTCTGACGTTATCACCTGTCGAAGAGAACGCCTGGGCAACCACCGGTGCGTTCGCGGAAAAGTTCACGGGCACACCAAGGGCGTCTTGGACGTGTTTCTGGTTCAGGTACCCAAGATACGTCTCAGAGAGGGGATTAGCAAGGAAATTTTCTGGGTACGCGATATCGAAATAGCTTCTACCCGTGGCGACGCTGGCGACATGCTTGCCGCAGTACTGGTTGGCGTCACGACAAACGTCGTCGACGTTGGTTGCGACACTTGGGTTGTCCTCAGCAGCTGTAGAAATAGTTCGGCAGGCTTGGACCCTTGTGAGGCAGCCGTCACTTTTCTCGAAGTTATTAACAGCTGTCAGGTAGCCCGCCTGGTCTGTGAGGGGGACGCTGTAGTTGTTCTTGAGCGCCATTTCGGGATAGTAAGGAAGTTGGGTGGGGCCATCGATACATGCGTTAGTCATGCCCAGAGCTCCAACGGTCAGTGGGACAAATTGCTCTTCGTCCAGCACACCGTGGCTGAGGAGTGCATTTTGAGCCAACGTGTATTGGATGAGTTTTGGGACGAAATGACCGCCATATGAAGATGTCCAGAAATTTATCTGGATGTTGTGAGAAGGAGCTTCTTCAAAAAGCTTGCTCGTTATGATCATACCTTGTTGTTCGAAGACTCTCTTTTGCCAAACTTTTGCATCCACACTTGGAGGAAGAACCATGTGCTGCGAGCCACCACTTGTGTGCTGTTCACGGTGTGGCGCGGATTATGGCTTGAAAAGAATCCTCGTCGCGATCCATACACGCTTTCCACTCGGGTCTCTCTTGAGTGCTTATCCAACACCAGTTTGTCATCGGCATCAAGGATGCCAGGTTCAGCGAAATCGTAGCTGAAACCTTGAATGAGGTCAATACTAACTTTCTGCGAAGTGGAAGACATTACTTACCTGTTTGTACGGGTTGGTCAATATACAGCATGTCCGAATGCTCATTCCAAGCAAATCGATTGTTGGAAGTACTGTTACTGTCCGAATTGACTCTGCACGGTCCATTTTCACGAAACAAGGACATTACTGCAAGGGAGATGAGTTAGGATCCTAAAGCCAAAAATATGGCACAAGTCTTACAACTAGAAGCACCTGGCCCGCCCATGACTAAAGATGGTCAGCGCGCATTCCATATATCGGATCTTCGTTCATGTACTCACAATATACTGTCAGTGGTGAATTCGTCCTCTTCTTACGGTTCTGGAAGTACCAGAAGAAGATATTGACGGGGTAATCGTGAGCGGAGTCGATGCCATACTCCTTCAAAACTCCAGATGGTAGTCGAATGTATCCGGAATGGCTCGCTACACCCGGGGTTTCCTCACACAGTGACACTGGCTTTGAGTCGACACGAATGTCATCTCGAAGTGTCAGGACAGGATTAAGATTGAAAAGAATGAAAAGGAAACCGTAAAATAGCCCATTCACAGAAGAGCAAGACGTGACTCTCATGTTGATGCTATTGCCCCTTCAATGAAAGATGAACAATATACACCCAGATTCGCGATGTCCAGCGATCAAGAACAAAGCACATCAGTAGGTATGGGTCTGGCTATGCAAAGAGTCAGTTTGATATACCTCCCCTGAAGCATAACCTCGACAGACCTTATGCTTATAGGCCTATATGCTGAAGAGTGGGGTAGTCATGGCCAAAAGAGTTGTGAGCTGGGTGTTTATATGCTTAGACACTGGTTTATGCTTATTTTAAGTATGCTCGAGGGGGGAAAAGTACTGTAAGCCATAGGGTCATATATGAACATAAAGTGGTTGTGGATCAGTGACATTCAGTTCCTTGATAGCCGGTAGAGTAAGCGCTTACACATTAGCGTTTTGGCGAGAGCTAGCCGAGATACTTGTAAGATACATATGATGTGAGCTACTGAAGAAAAAGACGGATACCAGATGTCGCCGGAATTTCAAACGTGAATAGTGGACCAGAGCAAGCAAGGGCAGCAACGGCAACAGTCACAAGAAGAGGCCGGGGGGGCAGCCCGGATCGGAAGGACCCCGGCCTTATTGCGCCACCGTCTTTTGAAAATTACTCCGGCGATTACCGTGGGATTCAGGCACAAATTAGTGGCCCTGTGCTTGGCTGCAGATAGCTACATGGTGTGGATTGCTTTACTAACACTGGTGTGGTCGTATCAAGTAAAAGTTCACCCGCTCCTCAGGCTTGACTCTACCAAAGTCATTGTACTTACAGGAAGCGGTAATGTGTTGGCGTCTTGCTGACTGTCAGCCGCAATACTTGCAATATACAAATGATGGAAGCTAGGTATCCCGGGTGTATGTACGTGCCGCTTTCCAGTGATCTTTCCAGTGATTACGGGACTCAAAAGTATTTACTCGTTGGGCTTTCTTCTTCACATTTCGTGTTCGTACACTGCATTTTGTACATCCACCTACCCAGTAAGCCCAATATGGACAGCTATCATCCATTCGAGTCTGATTCGCAACAAGAAGCATGCAAGAAACTCTTGTCGGGCTCCAGCTCTCAAAATGATTTCAGCGACCATGTCGAATTGAGACGTGCACGAAGAAGACAGTGGTGTTCGCGACGGATCATTGCACTTCCCGGATTCATTGCCTTCCTTGCAATTTACTCCCTAGCCTTGGTATCTCTTGTGAAGGACTCGGTCTGTCTGACCAAGTCTCATTCAGCTGAGCAACTCATCTACAGTACGCAACATAGAGTATAATTACGTGTATAAGATTACTTGCTGATTGAGAGCAGCACCTGTAAGGGATGCCATCGTCAAAGAAAAGAAGACCATCGATGTCTCGGTCCTGCACGGAAATCCCTTCAAAGGACCACCCAGCCCAGAACTCGACGAGGCATGGAGTCGACTTCTGATGAATGCCAACGTACGTGTATCTGCAGAGGATCTCGACAGGGCAGGAGTCGAATCCATTCCGCTGAATGATGGCTCTGGCAAGTATTACGCAATCTTGGATGTGTACCATCAATTGCACTGCTTGAAATACATCCGCCATTATATTTACAGGGTGAGACTACACCGTAGCAGGCCAACTCGTTTCGCTTCTGAAGCTGACACGCCAAATAGGATATTTACAACGACGTTCAGTCATGGACTCCAACCCACGTTGATCACTGCATTGATAGTATTCGGCAGAATCTGATGTGCAATGCGGATACTGCAATGATGGGGTTCAGGTGGGTGGATGATAGTCTCGAACCTAAGCCAAATTTTCGGGGCCAGCATGAATGTGTAAATTGGGAGAGCATCGAAGAATGGGCCTCTGAGCGGTCATTCAACCCAGATGACCAGGCGAATTTGCGCCACCCGAGCGCTGCATAGCATGTATACGTTAGACAATGGTGAAAATAACATACATTGTGTTGTAGCATATATTTATATATCCTGCTTCCTCGTCGTCAGCCACAGTCACTGGTCAGTGATCACTTGATGTTCTGTGCCATGGATTCTGTACCGATCTGACGGTCTAAGAATGATCCTGGAGCAGCCAACACGCTCCGAGACCTTCCTGTATCTAATTCCACACTATCCCCACCCGTCCTCTGTTCATTCCTCAGACTCGCCCACTCAAACACATCGCGGTAATCTTTACAAACATGATGATGCCCATCTGTGAAATGTTTAGGCCGGCTCATGGGCGGCATCTTTCTATCTAATTTGTTTCCTCGTCCTCAGGCGCGACCACGGGTCGGTGTTGACCCGCCCACTCAAATACATCGTGGTAATCTTTACAAACATGCTGGTGCCCATCTATGAACTCCTTGGGCCCGCTCATGGGTACCAATGTCGTATCAATATTGCACATTATCGTCTGCCGGATCTGATCAATGCAATGCCATACATGCACCCATGGCTCACTCTGGTTCTCCTGCGCTTCATATTGAAAAACAGCAGTTCGAATCTTGGCCAAACAGTGCAAATTATGATACCCGGCCATGAAATAGAGGCTATTACCAGGCGTGTCAGGATCGGGCCAGGTATCTGAAAGACCATACGCTTCACGGTCGGACTTGCTTACTGACACCAAGCCATTGCCAGCTTCCGATTTCCATGTCAGTCAACTCATTCGGTATTCAAGAAAAAGCGACCTGTAACGTACAAGGAAAAAGATCCCTCCAAAGAGAGTCTGCCTGCGGCTTCTTCTCCCCAATATCGCCATAGGCCGTGTCTTGAAACACTGCGGTATGAGTAGTCTCGTGAGGCGGGTCTGGACAAATATCTTAGCAAGTTGGGCGTATGCCTAGGAGGGCCAGCCTTCGTACACTCAATGATACCCACGGGGGTCGATGGTATAGACAATAGCGTAAATATCCAGCCCATATTGCTGATAAGCAAGAGCACGAAGATGCCCGTCTGCAGGAGACAAGGCACATTGTATTGCCAACCTCGAGGAGCCAGCGGCCATTCGGACTCGCTACTTTTCTCCGAGTCTGACTCTGGCAGTTGGCTGTACTTCATTTCGTGGACGAGGATGCTTTCAGACTTTGCCTAGACAAGATCTTCAAATCGACTTGCTGAACTTGTGATATGGGAGTCGAAGTAACCCAGGAAGCAAGACAGAAAGCGGGCATCGCTGGAACCCCAAACTTCGTTACAGGGGAATATGTAAAGATTACCAAGCAGTCCTGCTGCGTGGGGCATGTGCCACTTTGTGATAACGAAATCCTTCCGACAAGCTGGAGAGCCCTAACCATGGTAGGCCTTTGCAGAACATGACAGTATGGATTGAGATGACACTAAACGGACATGATGATCTATGCTTGGAAAGGCAGGTGTGCCAAAGGCGCGCCTGCAGTCATCCTGTCTCGCTTACCAGTTGGCCTTTACGTGTTCACCTCCTGGCACTTCATCAACGCGCCTTACCAAGTGCGGAATATCATGCCATCCAAGGATCATTTATGTCACAGCCTCGACACCTTGCTTCTGCACACCAGCCCCACCGTCAAGGGTTATTGCTTCATTCTAGACGGCTCGCATGCATCGCAGGATTTAGAACTAGGGGTCAAAGATTTACGGTAGATAAGACCGGCTTACTCTCTCAATAGGGCCGAGTCACTGCGGCAAGGTGCGTTAGCGCAGGGCACAGGCATCCGAATGTTTTAACTGGGCTTCAAGGGCTAGACTGTATTAGCTTCGCGCGGCGGGAGGAGGCTTGAGAGACGTTGGCATTGATCATGACACGAGCAAGAGAGGCAACTTTCGGCGATATGAGGGCCACCGCATTAGGACCCGATTCAAGGAGGAGTGAACTGGTCAGTGCCCAGAATTATTTCAGATCAGGGTGTGAGTCTACAGGTGGGGTGTGAAAAGGAAGTCTTGTTCGTCAGCAAGAAGTAGGTACATGCAAGTGGGCTGGCTTCAAAATCATCCTCCGGATTTAACAGGATGTTTGTACGCCGGAGCAAGTACCCCATGTCCAAGCCGGCCGTGCCTCATCGCGACTCATTGTGTTCATTCAATATAGAAGGCTAGCTTTCTTCTTGTTTGTTGCAGCATCAGTTCGAACTCATCTATATATTAGGCTCGAAGCGGTCGTCTTTGAAGTTTAGTCTCACAACCATCTCTAAACGCGTCAATAAACCATCATCACTCTTGTGCTCCAAAAAATATCTCAGCAACAAATTAACGATGGCTTTCAAGACCTCTCTTCTGCTGGTTCTCAGCATTGTCTACGCCAACGTCGTTGCTGCCCCTGTGGCCCTTCCAGAAGCCGGGACTGACGACACTCTCGACACGCTCTCAACTGCAAGCGCTGCCTATGTTCACGGCTCCTACGGCTACGACAAGCGTGCTGAGGATAAGACTGACGACACTCTCGACACGCTTTCGACTGCAAGCGCTGCCTACGTCCATGGGTCTTACGGCTACGACAAGCGTAACGAGTAATCCTGCTAGTCGTTGTGAGTGTTAACTGCAAAGGTGATTGTGAACACAGATTTGGCTCTGGGTACCTAGGTATGCTTGGGAGTCGGGGGGGGGGGGGTTTATCTGTTCGGAACAACAAATTATCAAGTAGGAGGCTTGAATCTTGGGACAACGCGGGTATGACTGAGTGGGTTTTCAGGTTGTTGGGGCTTAAATCTTTTTTTTTTTTTGGTATCATTACTCCGTGGAGCCTTGCCAGACCTATCTCTATCTACAGAAGTAATGCTTTCACTAAACCAACCAGTCCCCCTGGCCTAGAAGCATCCTGTAACCCAAAAGTATCGTGTATTCTCACAAATACAACAGCACTACCTTTCCAACTTATAAAGCTTCACACGAAGCTCGCATAGCCAGCGACCGTTCAAGTTGACCTGCTTCAAGAAATTCTAATAACGCCTTTTTCCCAACCTTTCTATAAAAGAAAGTGGTTGCGTCGAAAAGGGCTGAACCCTTTTACGCAGGTAAGCTAACCCCAGGGCCCGAAAGCGAGCGCTTTTCAAAATGATATGCAAAGAAGTCTGTTGAGCACCGCTCCCACAAGGACACAGCAGCGTATCAGACTTGCCAATCAGATATAAGTACCTTGAGGCTTAGTTATCATAGGTATGTAGAACCTCCAACACAGCATGTAACTATAATCAACAGTCCTTAACAGGACGCGCTGAATCTGATCAATTGTCTGCTGTGCGTATTATAAGTAAGTGACCATGGTGACTTCGTCCATAAAACAAACGACGTAGTACTGTAATAGTGACATTATTGAAGAGATGAGAAACCACCATCCCGAGGAACTAGTCTGAAGACCGGTGATCCTTCTAGTTAATTCTTCTGCACTCCAACACTCTGTAATCAAACCATCTCGGTAGGTAACATGATAACCTGACCGGGTTCAGACAGGGCTTGTAGTCAGAATAGGGTGTCACGTGACAAACGCCACTGGACGACAATTTTGCACGACATTCCCACATACAGTGTTTGTGTTACAATCCGAACACGTCACCCAAGGTAAGAATGACAAGACTCAGTCTTCACTTGTGACAATCTCAAAAGTTGACATAACTCCCGTACATGCTGGATTCGAGTCACGGTAACGTGTTGATATCCGCTGCAGCTGGCCTATCCTACCTATGCTCCCCGTGGGAAATCCTGGGGCTTAAAGGTGGGCCTGACATAAGGAGTACCATGGCCACCTTCACCGCTTCGGAGAATAGTGAATACCGGAGGTGGGAACCTAAATGAAGTAAGACTTGGCATATCGTGAGACGGCCTGAACCAGCAATCTGAGATGGTTTCGGTCGAGATCGACACATCAACTGTGGCGTTCACCGGCCAAGCGGCCCAAGCCATCCATGGATCCTATGCATCTAAGCGAACGACTCGCCAACGGCTCGATGAGCAGAATTCAGGAGCAGTTCGTTTGATCCTTCCTCTCCACAGAGGCGCAGACTGCACCTGCAGCGCTTCTCTGACCAAGAATGGTAAACGTCCAATCAATGACGCGATCGATGTGTCTTGAAGTGCAAACAAGTTTTGGAGGGCTTACGAGTTTCGCCGAGATATGCAGTCACCCTGCAGGCTCTCAGAGCAATGACTCGACCGCCGACCAGCACAGAGCGAATGCCACGGGATAGGATGCATAATGATGGGATACATACAATCCAGCGTGTAGGTAAATAGATAACGGTAGCAGCGGCGATCGTTGGACTCTGACCGGCCCCGAGGCTACCGGACGTTAAGCATTTGCTGCGAGGATGGGCTGATGCGGTGTCAGGGGCGACAGGGTAAGGTTAGTGGGTAAGGGTAGCCAGCGTAGTATGGCCGGGAGGAACACAAAAGGGGGGGAGGACAGGGACGGGGCCAAGCGGGAGAGGAGCCGGGAAGGGACTTGGCTTTGGGACTCTCTGGACACCCTGGAGGTGTCATCAGCGCTAGTATTTTTAGAGGGTTCAAGGGCAAGCATTTGGCTGGGAAAAGGCGATGAGAGATTCATGGTTGCAACGCAGGTGGACGTATGCAGTTGGGCCAACTTCTGGGTGGCCTTCCTGTTTAGTGCAGTACAGGCTTTGTTGCCAGGCTGTAATTTGCGGACGGAGCAGGAGCTTTGGCGTGCTCCCAAAATGATGAGTCGAGTTCTTGATAAGAATTGAGTGGAGTGAAACCCTCAGAGGAACACGAATTGCCAGCAGTGCCGTCCCGCTCAGACGATGCCGACCTTATCATGCACGTCAATCCTCCGGGGAACCCTCCTGCATTAAGAGTAATAGCTATGCTTGCTGCAATGGGCAATCTCTATATGCAAGTCAATCCTCCGGGGAAACCCTCCTGCATTAGGGCCACTCCGCCTGACAGGTGGGGACGGAAAGGCAGGCGGAATGTAACCATCGCATGCAGATGCACAGGTGCCACGTTCACGCGCGAGACGCCACTGCCAACGCGAGCAGTCGAAGCACGCATTATTAGGCGGGCACTGGAATACTATAGTCCTATTGGTATTAGAATCTTCCCGCCTATATAGTCCCGATATTGGGGATATACAGCACTAACTGAATTTAGTAAGGGACTTGTATAAATAAAGAAAATTTATTGTTTTATAACACTGCTTTTTATATCTGTTATACTTTAATAGAGTTCTAGTATTATTATTGATAAAGCTTAAATTTTTATTTTATAATATTTTATGTTTTTTATATTTATTATTGTGCCAAAAAAACGACCCCCCTCCCTGGTATCTTCTTAACCTACAACAAAGACGCTATACTTCTTACGGCTAGGGCCACCACCAGTGGACCAAAGGTACAAATCAACGCCGGTGGAGCTTTAGGTGCAAGGGCCACCTGTTACTTGACTTGGAGGCTGATTATTACCCATACGACTAAGTATTTCCCGTTTGCCATAGCATCCCGCGTTACGCAGAATAAGAGTGGGGAAATCCAATTGATTTCCCATCAGATTAAGTGCCTGATTAATACATTGTGGTCTTTGAAAGCCATGGGCTGCTTTCTGAGGTGACGTCGATGTCTTTGCCTCTTCACCAGTTACGATGCTAATCGATTTAATCGCTAGTAAAGGTGCACAAAATATGAAATGCAGGTTTCAGATCTCAAGCACGCAATACTCTTTCCCTGAATTTCAAACACATCCCTGATCAATGGTCTTTCACGGCGGCGAACTCATTGCCATGGCACCCTCCGGCTTAAGGGGAATCAACGGAGTTCCTACAGGCTTTGAATGTCTGTTTGTCCAATCAAGCACCTTTTCAAAGTCCCTACATACATGCTTGGTATTGAAATCAGGCCACGGTCTGTCGCGTTGTTCGATCCACTGTGAAGCCGTTAGCGCCCAGTCTCACTTTGAACTGCTGCTTGAGAACTTACGTGAGCAGTCACGATAGTGACATCTGCGTGGCACATCACAAATTGGCGTAGCATTTCGACACAGTGATCTATCGAAGCTGTTAGCAATACTGTACCATGCAACAGTGCGCAGCATGACCAAAGCTTCCCGAGATGGACCTTGAATGTTGCTTCCTTGTCGCCGAAGTCAGGGTCGTGGATTTTATAATAGTCATACTTGAAATATGACGCTTTACGAAGCAGGTTCTTTTTGGCAGTCAGTATATCGGCAAGTAAATTTTTGGTATTGATCTAGAATTGCTCACCACGCAGTGAAGCTGATGTGTGAACTCTGGCACCATGAAGTACCCGCCACCGTGCTCTGGGGCATTTTCTGCCGCTGTGTCTGAGTTGACGCCAATGGTATGGAAGTCTTCCTTAGAAACGTCGAGGTCTAGTGGCCGGACAATTGAAATGCGATTCCACGCAGCATCGACTTCGCTGCTTGGAGGCCCTCGATATGGCGACGGCCAGCGAATGGAACCATTGAAGCGAAATTCTTGAAGCCCTGGATCTAAATCTTCCAGGATAGGAGCTGCAGAGCTATCAATGGAAGATCATGAACGTGAACTTGACTGGCACTTACAATATGAACTCGTCTGGGTTATTAGACGCTTGGTGTCCAAAGATCTTGAGTCTATGTTTGAAAAGACTACAAAAGCAGACAGTGCAAGGAGCAAGAACCATCCGAGATATTGCACGAAGAAAGCCCGAGGTCGAGCGCAGTATACGCAACGTGAAGGGCTTTCTGTCGCGCTCTGTAGAAAGGAGTGCTCCTCCTCTTCATCAGTATTGAGCTTGTTATACCTACGGAAAGCGGAAAACATTGTGCCAGTGAAGGACGGACTAAGATTTACAAAAAGCGATTGTAAAAGGAATGAAATGAGAAATTCGATAGATGTTTAGACTGAGATACCTCCCAAGAACGGCCGCCACCAGAATTCCATACTGTGTGGCCACCCCGGGGGGCATGAATAACCACCGACACAAAAGTTTCATGGAATGGATCGAAGCTAGAGGAGCGGGCCGATAGAGGGTGTCATTGGTAAAGATACGGAGTACCCACCTCATGTCAGCTTTCAACGGCGATCTAGTACGCTCTAGGCAGCTACAGAATTTTGAACAGGGGAGGAACATAACCAGGCAAAAGAAAGTTGGTACATATGCTAAGGCATTCAAGTTGGAGGGGGTTCCTTGCCCTCTCTAAGAGTGGGTAGCCTGATAGCTTGTGTACAAACGCGATTTTATGTCCCGATGTCGTGCCCAGTGTACTGTGTGCGTGAGGTGAACAATTCCCCAGCTTTCTTTCGGCGGTCTGGTCCAAATTTGGACTTACAATTTTCCAAGGTCTATGCTGCAAGCTTACGCGCACATCGACACAGCCTGATCACTCGCTGTATCTGTTCCCTCAACATCTTCATCTTGATCATCATCACCATGAGTCCTACCGTCCTCAAGCCCACCAACTTTACTCTCTGTTTCACGCTCCTTCTTCTTCTAATTATCTCAATATTCCTCTTTTTCAGAGTCAGCTTCCCAAATAGCCAAACCTATGGATCGTGGCTATCACCGTCGTCATGCTTCTGCGCACAACCCAGCGCGACTGGCAACGGTGAGTTGACCAGAACACACCCCAGTGCCTACCTCGAAGCCTTCCGCGCGAGACCCGAGCTCGAAGATATGACGGAGGTCGGAGATGCACAATGGTCAACAATATCCTCGACTAAGCAAGGCGGCTTTCTCTGGGTACGATACAACGAGACGTACAAGACCGGACACGGCGTGAGCATGTTCCATGCATTACATTGTCTGTCTATGATTCGGGACGTCGTCAAATCGTCAGAGAGCGGGACGGTCGCCCACTCACATGGAGTTAAAAGAATTGTTCATGAGGGAAAGAGTGAGGAAGAGATGCATGCAGGGCACTGTCTCAGCTATATTGCGCAGTCGTTGCTCTGCTCGGCTGATGGCACGCTGGAGCGTCCAAAAACGTACACAGATGATGCGGGGAACGTGCTGAGAGACGATGTAGACGGAGAAGACGTCAAACATCAGTGCCAGAGTGCGGGTTACCTCAGAGAGAAGATCGAGCAGACCGAGCACCGTCCGCTGGACTCGATACCGGAGCTGAAGGAGGGCGCAACGATGTGGGATCTCTTTGAGGAGACGAGTTAGATAGGCGTTGACAGTCAATGATGGCGTATTCGATACATCTGCAACGCCACAGAAAGTTGATTCTGGGCTTGGGATGGGCTGAACAGAGTTCAGATCTAAGTATATTTATAACGGTGCTGGCTCCCACACCGCTTGCTATACTTGGTTTCACCGCTTTCTCAATTAAGCAATTACCGGCAGAAATCAACGACGTCCCATCCTTCCGGTGCAAGCAAGTCTGTCCCACAAACACCACTTTTTTTGTTGAAAATCGGGAACAGCGCTGGATCACAAGGCAACATACATTTATAAGTGGTCCAGATATTTATGCAAACACCACATCAAATTGTCAAAGTCTTAAGTCTTCACCCTCAGTATACACCATCACAGTCTACCCCTTCCTCGCATGGCACATGGGCCAGCTCAAGCCCCTCCTTTGGTCTCCTAATATATTGCATTAAATGTTCCACAGAGTTTTCTCTTGCCCATCCCACCACGTGGTGCCAGTTCTGGCATGCATGCACCGTCTTGAAGTTCGGCTTTGGCATTCGCTCTCCTTTGACCCAATTGTACGTCAGAATGCTGAGATCTCCGCTGCACATCAACGACTGGCGAATCTGCTCGATACAGTGCTCCCGATGGCCCTGAATCTCCTCCGATGTATGGCCGTGGAAACCTTGGTACTCGGGGTACCGATCTGGGTAGAAACTCTGGCGAATAAGATTCTGGCACATAGGTGTGAGTTTTCCGATGGGCAACGGGTATCGCAGAGGGCATCAGATTCAGAGGAGCTCACTTACCAGGCAGTGAAGCTTGTGCACAACATCAAAAGTCGCCACGTACTTGTCCTCAGGCTCATATGGTACGCGGACTCCTGTCTCCAGAGAGGGGTTGACTTGTCGGAAGAGCGTTGCAGAGATGCTGAATGCGCCCATGTCGTCCTCGACGAGGCTTTTCCATGCTTGGTCTGTTTCATTGCTGGGAGCTCCAGACCAGTCAGAGGAGAGTGTGAACGTCCGTTGCTGTCTCTGTAAAAGCTTCTCGTTAGGCGCTGGACAGATTTTAGTTTCTGAGACTTCGAATCCGAGGCGGACAGGAAGTGACCTACTTGGAGGGAGCATATAGTCGGTAGCATACAGGGCGTTTCTGGTCAGCGCCCATGACGTGAACACGGTGATCAGGAGGATATTCAGAAGAAGTATGGCCACATTGCACGCGAGTAAACACCGCGGCCACAATCGTGGCAGCAAACGAGCGTTTTTCGAGTCTGGTAATTCCCCACCATCGTCGATACTGCTCAAGGGCTGGTATGAAGCCTCTGTCTCTTTAGTAACGACCGACATTTGCCAATATCCCACGGGCTACGATCCAGCTGAAGTCTGCCCAGGTGTATCAGGTGGTTGGTAGGGAATCGATACACCGAGAAATACAAATGACAAAAAGAGCATTTTCTGACAAGGCGTATGTCAGGCGCACTGCTGGGCCTCAGGCTTGGCCCCAGGGAGGTTTGGTAAGAAGTAGTCTCAAAAGATCACTAAAAACGTCACATCTCCACCCTCGGCTGATTGTCCACTCGTTGTGTACTAAGGAAAAGAGCGTGATAATATGATCGACCCTGGCCCCCTACTGGTGAATGCGCGACTGGCGCTACGAGTTTGGGGGCAGTCGGGCCGCATCTCGTGAGCTTACATCTGCGCCCACTCCATTAGTGACCAAGTGACTTCGCTTTACTGAATCCTTGGACTTGGGGGGATGGCAAGGTACAGACCGTTAATCTGCACCTCTGTACCACCCTGGCCGCCTCGTCCGAGTCAAGCCTCGTTGGCTAAGTACCTACCAAGTACTATGCATTCCGCACCAAGTTAAGTAGTAAGGATAAGGTGGATAAACCCACACCAGTATCTAATTAAACCCTTTTAGGCAGTTCAAAATATCGAGCCATGGAACTCGTCAGACCCGCACATCCTAAAGATTAAAGAAGGCACAGCGAAGGAACCTTGAGCAGACTTATCTCCACAACCACAAATCGGAAAGATTGTCGGAGGATCTGATCTAGTATGTGGCTAGGGTCCCAAAGTTTCGTAGTACCCCTCCACCCCTCTTTGTTATAGACGTGGCGTCTTACGTGCATTCGGATGCAAGTACTCGTGTCTAAAGTCCTACGGGAACAACAGGGGATCCGGAGGAGGTTTTGACATCAGCTCAAGTACCTCGGAGGAGGTAGGACGAATCTAGTGAGGGCTTACTTCGGCCGGCACCCGGTCAGTCGCTCCACTGAATCCTTAGGTCTCATGGAAAGTTTGACCAGTGGGTGCTGCTGCATGTGATGTGTTGTATACTCCCTCATACCATACGTCTGAGCTAGCTTCTGTAGTAGTCTTTTTGGTCTCGCAAAACTATCGCCATCGTCTTCACTGCTTGCTTTACTTCTTTGAGGGCTAAGGTTTAGCATTTTTATCAAACTCACCATGGCGTCGAAAGCATATGGCTTGCTTCAACCAGAGACACTTGAGGAAAAGTATCTCGATCATGATGCCGATTCTGAAGACCACGACAGCTCTTCCACCCTCCTACCATCAATCGAAGAACGCGGACTCAGTCTCAAACAAAGTCATCCAAATAGACGTCTTGTTCTCATTTGTATCGGCCAGGTGGCGTTCTTCATAGTTTCTCTTTCCATGCTAGTGTATTCGTTGTATCTACAGAAGAAAATGCCTCAAAATTGCACGCGAAAGATCTCATCGCCCTGTGAGTACACCACCAACTGGTCCCAAAGCCAAACCTGTTAACAATAATGGCTGACCATCTAGCTCCTGCGCTCGAGTCTTTCACCGACGATGATTACGAAACGGTCCACTGGAACACGACGTTGAACACCTTTGGAGAGTTTACCGGCAACTACACGGAGGAGAAAGCCCAAGCATGGCTGAAGCTCACCGGAAGTAAGTCCAGTCGAAGTCCAGCTCAAGTAATCTGAGTCACTGCTTTCACAGTGCATCTAAGTACTCATCATTGTACTTATCTGGTATCAGCTCCCGTTGTCACTGTGTCCGAGGCAGATATGATCCGCGCCGGTGCTGCGCTGGACTCCGTACGAGTGCCTGAATCTGCCGGAGGCGGCTACCTGGCTCAGCTCGAGGGATTCCACTCTCTGCACTGCCTTCGCGTTCTCTGGTATGATCACCACGCCGAGGAGATCCCGGAGACCAAGAAGTCCAAGCTGGAGAATTCGCGACACTATGAAGCGCATTACGAGCACTGTGTCGACCTTCTACGGCAGAGCCTAATGTGTGATTTTGAGTGAGTTCGCTTTCTTCCGATCTTTGCTCTGCGCAAAACATTGACTGACGCACTATTACAGTACAAGCTTTGCGACGTTCAATTGGCTTGTGGACATCGATGAACCATTCCCCTTTTTTGCGAATCCCAAGAAATGCCGCAAGTTGGATAAGATCTTGGACTGGACACATGAGAACAAGTTTCACAAACCGGAGGGGTTTGTGTGGGAGGCTCCTGATGACGCTCATTTAGTCAGAGTGGTCGACCGTGTTGCGCAATGGGATAAACCTCGAGTGGACAAGGATGGAAACGTGCTGTGAAGACTTTGCAGACTTTGGTTAGATCAATAAATGGTGTTACCTTGGTGGTTCGAAGACGAACAGGCATCGATTATAGAGAATTCTGGGCATGCCATCAAGTAGGTAGTCAGCAGCTCAAATTCGTTTGCTCTTGTGGTTAGCAAAGGATTTAGACCGTGTCGATAGGCTCTATAAACGACCTTGGGAGACTTGGTTTCGTGTAACTCACATCCTTCCAGTTCCTTTCCGACCCCATCCAATTCTGCATGCTGGATTGAGTTGAATTGATAATTGGGAAAAGAAGAAATTCTCTTATGCCCGAGAAGAGGCACAGCAGGGAGATTAGTATTCTCAGCGACGATCTAAACCAGGATGACTAATCAATAAGCACACTGATCCTCCCGTATTCCCGTATATAAATTCTTCCCCTTCCCTCTTCCCCCCTCCTGCAGTTCCTAGCTTCTGCTTACATCGTATCCTTTATCTACCAATCACGCGTGATTCTTAGAACCCGAGATACTGATAGTAACCAACACTTTTTGTACAAGATGCCTTCTCCCAATCCTACTCTGCATACTGAAAATCTCACCCTTCGTCCCGCCGTCCCTTCTGATGCCGCCGCCCTCGCAGCTCTGTTCGCCAACCCCCTGAACACCCAGCATGAACCGCACAAGCCAAGCAACCCGACAGCAGAAGAGTACCAGCGCCGAATCGCCAAATGGGAGGACCTACGCGCTGATGAGCAAGCCTACTTTCTCGTCATCACCCGACGATCAGCCTCACCATCTGCAGATGGCGTTATCGGCTTCGGCGGCATTAACGGCATCTCCACGGATGCTCAGGGGAAGCGAATTGCGGACCTGGGCGTGCTGATTGACAGTTCCGAGTGGAGGAAGGGATACGGGCGGGAAGCGTTGCAGGCTACGTTGGACTTTGCGTTCCGGAAGGTGGAGGCGGAGGGTGTCGGATGCGAGGAGGCGTTTTTGGAGACATTGGCGGTGAATACGCCGTTTCAAGGACTGGCTGATCGGATGGGGATGGGAAAGTGGAAGCAGGTGAAGAGTGAAGGGAAGGAGGTTGAATACAGGTTCAGCAAAGAAGATTGGGAGGGGGTGAAGAATTAGAGTGCGCGATACAATATTGCAATCCAACTTAACATCCCCAGCCAAAACCCGGAAAGAAATGAACACAAGATCTATCGCAACCTTATATTCTTCCACTTGCAAGCTCCAAACTGTTCCGAGGCCTCCGGACTGGATGAATGGATCTTACCATGCCCAGGTGCATAATCCCGGATATATACGTCTCCCCCATCACTAGCATATAATCCCCTTCGGCTCTTAGTATAAGAGGGACCGAAGATCCCTTCAATATGACGATCCTGTCCTTGGGTTGAATATCAGGCGGTCCGATTCCCATACGGCCTTCGCTGGTGATGAAAAATAGCCGTCCCAGTACGGCTCTCATCACTGCGTCGGCGAAAAACTGGATTGCTTTAATAAAAGCCTGGAAATTATGTTCTCCAAAGCTCAGTGACGTAAACCGACCATGCTCATCCTTGTCAGCAATGATGTTTCTCCAGAAGTTCGTTGTTGTTTCTTTTGACTCCTTGCCACCCCGGAGCGCGATATATTGCCATCTTCTTAGTGTCATGAGGCTCTGCCGTGCCGGTTTGTCGACGGTCCCGCCAAAAACTTCCATCTTGTCGACTATCATACCCTCGGCCACGAAGGTGGTGGGGAATTGATCCGAGTATGCAACGGCGCTTTCGTTCCCTCCCGCTTGATAATTCCATACCTCCAGCTATTCATTGTTGAGGCTTCGGAGACCGTGAGATGGCCGCCAGCTGGGAAGCCACGGCGGGATCGACCTGACAGCTAAATTAATGGACTCGGTCGCGCAATTTAAAGTGGGCAAGCTCCCGGAAGATACCAGATCCAGACTTCCGTATCTTATGGCCAGGAACCTCATGAGTTCGAGAAAGACAGTTTTGACTGGCTTCGTATAGTCTGGTATGATATCATCTGTGGAGATGTCGTATGCCCGACCTGACAAAGCATATAATTTATCTCTTGAGTCTGTCGCTTCGCAGTTTCTCCAGAACCCATACAAGTGATATATCGCTGGGTATTTTCGAATAGCTTACACGCTGTTTGGTGCGTGATGATGGCCTTGGGAATCGTTGGTCTGCTTCTAAGTTCCAAGGTTGTCTCTTTGATTATGAGGGACGATACAGTAAGAGGTAGGTTGCCAGGAGCGCAAAATTTCCAGGACATGACCATTATGTGTCAAAAAGATTCAAAAGCTCGAGATCATATAGAGTATGGGAAAAAAAAGCCATACTAGCTGCCCCTCACCCACAGCAACTGCACCTATATATACTGCACCTACTATAGGATTGTCTCCAACGACGCCATCAACTTCCCCATCAACTTCGAGGTGCCTGAGCGGTTGTTGTAAGGACACTTCAGCTTTTCAAGCCGTCCGATCGTTTTCCACGACAGCTATCAGCGCCATCCTGATCGGCGAATCGCAAACTGATAGGCTTTTCAATAAAAACATCCCAGGGTATGCAACTGTTGACCTGCAAGTCCCGGCGCTATCAGGATATCGTTCCTCCTCGCCTCCTCCTCCCAATAGTATCATATTCCAAGATCAAGATAATGCCAAGGCATCTTCAGTGATATTTCCCACCAGAAATATACATGAGATGATAAAGAAATAGCTGTGCTTTAAGCTATCGCCCGCCTTTACAGAAAAAGGGACTAAGCAGACACAGCAGATGCTAAGTGCGGGTAAAGGTGCAGGTGTAATATGCGGTCTTTAAATCATGTGGAGCTCGTCACGGTCGACCGTATATCGCCAGTGATGCAGCCATCGCTTATAAGGTCGTAAGGAACCTCTAAGTCTTATCTTCTTTCTTCTATATACTCCACGATTACCGGATAAGTCTTTAAATCACTGCCTACTATTGCAAACGCAGCTGCGATAAGCAAATTTTAGAACACTCGAAGCCTATTATAATAAGTGATCCTGAGGTCGAGTAAATGCAACCGGGCTTCGACCCTGCCTCGGTCACTATCCCGCGCTTTCGCTTTATTCTCACCACTCACGCGTCGACTGCCCCGACAACGCGAAGAAAGTATTGAAAAAAGGCGGAGATTGGCAAAAAGAACATTACTTCAAGTAAGCACGCTGACCTGGGTAGATGGAATGCCAAGAATACCTGCCTAGATACCTACCTAGGCAAGACTGGATGTGTTGATCCGCGAGCTTCCGCTATTTAGTAGGCGGGCGAGTAGGAATGTTAACGTCCGATGGTCGGCAGTTTATAAACCAGCCGCGATGATCGAGGTAGAACACTTACACTAGCATGACATCTTAATAACTGACATTAAACGATAAAGCGTAATGGTAGACGAAAATGTGTCAAGTTGGCGACATTCTGAGATTTGACTGCTTGCTAGAGGACTAGGAGCATGAGCACTGGAGCATACTTTGCCAGCGCTGTCTCTTGCAACCCCTCAACATTCATATCACATCAAACTTGATAGACACCAGCCATTCTTACCCGTTGAGTCAATTGTAAAGCTACTTATCGTCGGGGACGGACCGACGGGTCTTATAGCCGCATACGCCTTTGCACACAACCGCCACGCTGTCACAGTGCTCGAGCGCCATACCACATCGCTGTTATATAGAATCACCGCATTCTCTGAATTAAGGCGTCCCAGGTCCTCGCGCGCATGAATAATATATTGCTCTGTCGGTAACAGGAGCAAACAATGTCCGCGGTCTGCTATTTGCAGAATCGCATCGACTATGCTATCTACTCTAGGCCTATTTTAATTGGCATTCAAGGGCTCGATAGATTCTGGGGGGGGGGGGCGACGGTCGTCACTATTCGTGATCGTGCCCCTAGTCGCGGTGGTCTTAATAATGCGTGTTGTTGTCGCGATAACACTCGTCACGCAATTGTTAGTATATGAAACACTATAGTCGCGCAGTCCCTAAGGAGGGATAAGGGAGACTAGCTTACGCTGGCATCTAGTCGGGAACAAGTGATGACATTGCTGGCTTTCCGGACATAGGGGCTACGGCGGTTAATTCTCGAGGTTACTTATTATCGTGGCCGGAGAATATTGCTTGAATACTACGCAGCACGCTGCGCCTTATATAAAGTCTGAACTATCCGCTTCCCAAACAGGCATATCTACCTGCAGACATAGAATTCCAGCTAAAGAATCCTTAAAATAATCCCGTCTCCCGGTGTCCTCTCTGACGTGCCGGTTCTACGTCAGACTTCGGCGGTGTCAATCATTTCTCGAAGTTTCCTCATCAACACCTGTCTATGAAGCAAAATCCGAATGGTCTCATTCCTCTTGTCGGGCGAGTCACGCAGACCATTTGGAAGCCATGAGTCACCTGCCCCGGCCGAGATACACCCAGTCGACTGTGAAAAAGAGTAAGGCACAAGCCTCTTTTTCGATGGCATGAAGTCGATTTGTCCTCTGGTTCTGTTCCAGTATCCTACCCATTCGACGACATACTGCTGTGACCTTTCGCACCTGGTGATCGAAGCGACCTGGGACTGTTTTTGCAAGTGGATTTCATAGGTATCGGGCTTTATTTGCCCACTTTGAAGTCCAAGGCATATATCTCGCCCGCCGCGCGAATTCCAGTAATCCACCAGGATCTTCACGTTGGCGAGATGGACCTCTTGCTCTAACTTCCAAACGGATTCCGCCTGGCCAGAAATGCGGAGCTCTAGTTCGACGAGGATTGGCATGTACCTGTGGGGCTTGTTGCTTGAAAACATCTCCTGTCGAGAGCTGGAGGATTCAGATATATAAGCCTTAACAGTAGGCTTCGTAAGGGCAGTGATGTTCGGACCGGAATCAATGACGCGGTAGCTGAGGATTTCTGTCGCAAGGACGGCATGACTGGACGCATTCTGGAGAGCAAACCACGTAGAAGGGATCGCCATTATTGACGGTGATATGGTTCGTTTCTGATGAGGGTAAATTAGGTTCTGAGAATATTGCTTCGTGAAGCGGTGAGGTTATGAGATTGGGGGCTATGTGCTGAAATTTTGTGGATATCTTCTCAAGTAGGGTAGTCCTAAAACAAAGGGAGAATTTTATCACATATACTCTGCCAGCCCGAATTTTTTTTATAAGCTGTTGAATTCATGGTGGCCAACATGTGCCGCAGGTTCTTTGTTAACGGATATCGTGGCTTGCAGATCAGCTTGACGATGTGCGTCTATGTCTCAATTTCGTACACAGCGTTCCATTCCATATTATATGTGGCTATGATCTCGTGTGGATTTCGTGAATAAATGACTTCTCGAAAGAGATGCTTTTTTTATTCCTTCATTCCATACGTATATTGCTCAGTTGCACTGTGGTCAGCTATGTTCCTGGCTGATAAGGAGACAGGGGCAAACCCAGTGGCAGTTTTCGATGGATCAGTTGTCATTAAATGTGCAAGACAGAAGCAAAATTTGTGCTGAGACTTGAATATGCTTGCAGACTTAAACCAAGGGGAATTGGACTGTTTGACCAGCAGACTTTTGCGTCTGTATCGTGGCACCAAGTTTAACAACGCCCTGGGTCATCGAGAGGAGTCATCTTAGGACAGTGGGATCCGGAAACTTTCGTGTTCCCGCAAAAAGAAAAAGACATACTCAATACAATTGACCAAGCAGTTATAAGTTCTATGAGGGTCAAAGAACTAAAACAACTCACGAAAATACCATATTTCAGCTACAGGCCGAGACCTAGTGACGGCGAAAGTTAAATAGCCAGTAGAGATAGATAATGCCAACTCCCATTGTTGGTCACACTAAATTTAATGTGTTTGCGGGTGATATTAAGGACATGAGTGTATGTAAAGCGATTGATATGCGGCCAGTGTATTTAGCTGATCAGGCTAAGGGGACCTTTACTTATTGTAATATCCTTATAGACGTAGATGTGTGCACAAAGGAGAAGCCGAGGGTTGCGCTTTAGCAATCACTATATTTCTATATGTTTTAATAAAAAAATCAGGAAGCAACTGGGACAACTGAGTAGAGGTCGATATCTTAAGAAATCCCTCTGATATAATATTCTTATCGCCGCGTAGAAGTGAGAACAGAGTACTCCTTAGTCTAGCGCTCTGGTATTTTTTTTTTTTTTTAACTCTAATAGACTGAGTATTCTGGGAATTTAGCTGAAATTGCTACTATTATCCAGGGAAATTCTCAAGCTGATGATCCATAGAAAGACGAGAATAGCAAGATCACATAAAGGTCTCGCCTTATGGACAGGCCGATCGGGCATAAAGCCGGACGGTGCGTTTATCGCAAGACACACCCATTATACACTCACCATTATCTGGGCGCCGAAGGCGTTAGAAAGCCGCCGAGACTCGGTGGCGCCAGGCGATGTCTTTTAGGTTGTGATCCATAGTGAGCGTGCCGGACAGCTACGGTATCAGGACCTCAGGAGGCTTGAATATTTACTACCACTCTACGTGTATGCTAAACAAGGCCGTGCAGGACCCACGCAAGCCACAGACCAAAAACGATGTCGATGACGCAGCTATCAGCTGCGAGCGAGGGTCAAGGCGACAAGCTATAGGCCTTCAGCTCGTGCTTTCACTTCTTCGGCTACAATGCGTATTTTGACAACTTAGGCCGGGAGGTTCAGCGCTGGGAGAAGCTTGCTTGGATTTTGGACATATAAGTAGTTTGGAGTGCGCCGGCGACTTGTATTTGACCCTCGACCTCTGCCCTGGTATTTGCCCATGCGCTGCGTCCTCTACCACGGGCTATAAGGTCCGTGAGCAGACAGTACCCGGCGCTGGCGAGCCTGTTGGATTGGCAAGTGATGTGGAGGGCTCGGAAAGTGCTGCTTTTTTTCCAATATCGTTTGTCGAATGCAGAATAACGCTGTCGGTGATCCTCTAGCTACTGTATTAAGATGATCTGCTACAGGCTTGTCGAAGCGTTCCATCGCTTCCGCAGGATTGTATATAACTTAAAAGTTGTGCTTCTCACCATACCGTAGATGAGAAGCCGCACGCTCGTTGCCGTCCTACCCTCTTTTCAGGACCCATCACCAGCAGGATCTTGATTTCTTCGCTATAGGTAGAGGTGCAAGTGCAGGTCTAGTTGAAGATGCGGGTGCCAGCTGCAGGTGCTGAATCCAGGCGTAGATGCAAGTATAAATATCTGTCCGAAAGAGGAAAGCCTGTGAGAATGGTAAGCCCGTAAAACACGACTGGACAAGGGATCAGACACCATTATGTTATTCGTCTCGATCAATGTCTAGATACTGCAACCGTCGTTCGCCGAGAGACGACACGCATCCGCGGACTCGCGTCGAGGAGGGTACAAACCCTTTGATCTATTTGATCCAGGAGTTCCTTGGACATGGATGGCAAAAAGATCGAATCTCCCCTTCCTTCCTCTCATAGAAAGAATATAACGCAAAGCTTGTAATGACAAATAGCACAAGATATTTCCTTAGTATTTTCAGCCAGCCAATCAATTGTCGACCTGCGTCATTCAAATAACTGGCTCCACCAGGCTTGCTTTTGGGGGGGGAAAAAATAAAAAAAATCCGGCCTGCACGCCGTTTGGCATATAACTTAGACAGTACCGCACATCCATTGTCCTCCAGCCCACCATAGGTAACTCTCAACCATTTTCACCAATCAAGGATATGCCTTCGGCGCAGCTATCTTTGAAGCACACAGCACTCAAGTCCTTATTTTGGATTTAAATCGTCTCTTATAAGAGGGTCACGCGGCGTGCATCAACGTCGAGTTAAGAGCCCTTACACTTACTGAAAAGAATTCAAGATCGAAGAGGAAGCTAAAAGGGCCCAGGAGTTCTATTACCGATGATTATCCAGAGATCGGCAAGGCGAGGCTCGACCTTTATTGTTCTGCTATCCTTTTGCTTTGGCCTCATTTCTAACCGAAGCTTGCTCTGACCGAATTTTATCTTGCTTATTCCCCCTGACGCATATATAATAATCCGGCTAACGAGATGCCCTGTAAACCAACCAATTTCTCAGCAGAATCTATTTTCTCTGCTATATATCTGCATCTTCATCCTGCTGCTGTTGCCGCCGACGTCGTCGAGGAGGCACTTGGAAACTCGGAGGCAGAGCCAGAAATCTGCGTTGACGCCAGTCAACTCGCACACGATCATGGGCTGCTCGCGCCTCCCGGAGTGTAGAGATCCTCCGTCTAGGGGCGATCTGAATGTGATCCCTGCCCAAGTATCTTGGGACGGGTGGGATGTCTACACGAAGCCCGAGTGTTTGCGCCCGCAAACGCCACCGGTAAGACCGTGAATTCTCCGGCTTGGTGCGAATGCTCGGGGCGGGCTGTCGCAAGACTGATGGGGCTCGTATGTAAAGTCCTAGACTAATTGCCCGAAGTCGCCAACGAGGCTGGCGAGGTTTTTCCTGGTATGGTCGCATGCTCCTTGAGTGTGCTCAAGTGGTTCCAGATCCCCGGGTAGTTTTATGATGATTTTCGCGAGAAATTCGAAAGTAGTATAGCTTAGACAAATGGAAAGCCTATCTTTGGCATTCCTAAGGCCTGAGATTGCTATTGCTATCTGGTAATAAATACTGCTACAGATCACTTGAAACATATGCTACGAGGTACGTCTTTGTCCAATGTCAGGCTCTGGTCCTTTTTCTTATTACAAAGAACTTCCCCTGACGAGGATATAATACGTATTGTGAAATACAATACGTTATATTGTAACAAAGCAGAGCAGGGATGCTGAACATTTTTCTTGAAGTATAAAGCCACTGAGCTTAAACACTCACAATATGGCTTATAGTCCACGCAACATAGCAAAGTCTTAGCAGAGTTCTGATAGCCTCCTTAAGCTTGTCACTCGTGCTGTTTCCGCCCGCCAGGCTCAGTTGCGTTCTTAAGCGGTTGCTAAAGATTTAGCAAGACTGCTGAGCTCTCCTCACACTGCATCGCTACCATGTTGGACTTCTACGAGCATTTCTGCTTTCAGTATATCCATCGAGTGATTTATGGTCTGGACCTCCTCTTTCATCTCAGTCCGTACTTGCTCTCTGTCGCTGCGAATATCGACCAGCCACTCGTCTCTGGTTAGATCGCTTAGCTTAGGCTTCTTTGGCAACCCGTTTGAGACCAGGGTAGTGGACGTCCCCACAAACAAGCCGTCCGCCTCGCCCTCGTCCCCTACTGCACTGCTATATGTGAAAAGCTCTGAGAAGAAGCTGTCTGTCTTGTCTCCTGCCCCGCCTGCTGGTGTGAGTCCCGTGGCCACTGCTAAAACTGTCCCGATTAACTGAATAGATATACAATCTCTGGACCTCTCTGTTGTAGCCGACGAAGGCGGTGGCGGGGCACATAGTGTTGATAGCGTCGGTGTGGCTTCTAAGCGCAACTGAGCCGCGGATGTTGGAGCTAGGGACAGCGGCGTCACACATCTACTCCTGAGGCCCGTTCTAGCCACATGCTTCGTAAGGTTAGTCTCTGCAGTGGCCGACGAGGATCGAGACGGGGCCGATAGCGCTGGTGGAGCCGGGGAGGCTCGTTGTGGAGGAGACCCAGGGGCATTTACAGCCACCACCTTACAAACGCTGAGTATTTCTGCAGCCATATCCGAGGTGGATTTTAGTGCAGCGGACGACGACCCTGGTGTTGGGGAAGTTGACCCTCGGGTTAGCTCCAGGGAGGTCTGGCACGCGGCATCAAATAGCGTGAGCGGCGAGATCAGGGGCACATTCAGACCTGGCTCATGACCTATCGGAATGCAGTGTGCTAGCATACAGGTCAATCAAGAGAGGTTGATGCAATATCTTGCTGCTATTCTCGGTTGCGGCGAGAGGTGACGGACGCGGCCCGAGTCAATGTGATGGATCAGAGTTCCGTTCTGTTTTGGCTCAACCCAAAACGAGCTAATTCCATAGTCATTCTGTTGAGCTGAATGAAATCATTGGTTGTTATTAGCGCTGTCGTCGCTGTTATTGGCTTTCGTCTTGTTAATATGAGCGATGACGAGTCGGTGATATCCAGCCATACTGGCCAGCCTCATTGGTCAAATGAAACTTCACACACTTGGGCAGTCGGCCTCCACAAACCCGGTGCAGGCAAAAGCTCACATATCCATCCCATTGACATGGACCTCACCGAAGACGGAGATGAGGATGAGGCGGTTGTTCCTTTTGAACAGGGAAGCCTCGCGGAGGGCGCCCCTTACAGAATGTGACTACATATTGTGGCGCAGCGACAACTCATTTGTGATACTGAAAATCGTGATAGGCACGGCAATGACGTATTTAATGGAGATGACGGAAAGGCTCATAGTGGACAAAACCGACCATGCATGAATCTCTGCGAATGCTCTCAAACGTGAACTTGGGCATGCTCGTCCCGATGCTACGAACGTGTCCTTTTCTCCTCTTTGTCGTCCAAATCTCCGATTTTCACCATGATATCCTCTAAATTCATCAGATTTGCAGGATTTGGCTTCAAATCGAGTTAGGATATACTGCCTCAGCATTTATCTCGATGATCACTGACGCAACGCACCGCACCGCACCGCACCGCTAACCCAGGTCACAGCTCCTTGAACGTTCTGTCCGACGCATGGCCACAGGCTTACCTGTTAAGCAGTTAGCTAGGTAGGGCTTCTCCGCCATCTCACTTGTGCCTCCGCCGGCAACAGTAGAGGCGACGGCAGCCACGCCGGTTGGCACCTCGGTTGGATTTGTGACTGGCTATATTGGAGTGACACCCGAAGCCGGCGCAGTGAGCTTCTCTTCCAGCATAAGTGACAAGAGCTTCGTCGCAGCAGAAGTTTCCTATAATTCAGGCTCTAAATGAGGTTCTATGTCGTCGCCTCGTCGGCGTCATCAACACAACAAAACTCACTTAAGTGCCATTTGACTTGCGCCTGAAAGTATTATATGTAATACGTGCTGGCTGGATTATTGTAAAGGAGTTGTCGGCCACTTTCCGGACTGAATTCAGTCGTTATATACCATGCAAATCGTATAGGCAGCCCTATAAAAGCTTCCATTGGTGTGTGGAAGAATTCCTCCCGGGGGTGAGTGAGGCTTGCTGGGGAAGAGTTCGAGCTGTGAGATATAGTACCCCAATCTTGTCCACACTCTCCCTTCTAGCTTGCAGTGGAAGAAAAAGTTCACTTTCTTTACACAAGTTATAAGATAAATTTACCTCGTCATAAGTTTCTTAAGAAGCTCCCGCGTCTACAAGTCCAGCTGAATAATGAACGGGCTATCAGAGAAAAGCGCCGTGTAACCGCGCCGCACCGCGGGTCGATTTCCAGAATAGGCGGATACAGCATTCTAGCCCTTCACCGGGCTCAAACTAGTCCAGACATCAGAAGTTTCTAAGACACTGATCAACTTTATGTGGGATCTACGCATCCTGGACTGCGGTGGTCAGCAAAGCACTATAATTATGCGACGGTTTCGTCAGCATGCGGGCTATAGACGGCTTCAGCGACCAGGAGATACTTTGACGCTTGATACAGCGGGTGTCAACGCCATGACTAGCTGGCAACCTTGGAGTCGCGTAGTTTTTCCAGTCAACCCTGTTTCCAACCAAGCTAATATCCCTGAACATGCCTCAGACGATCCAAAAGGTAGTAGTCGCTTTGGCCACCTATTCCTTGGACGATCCTCACATGGCTAAGTAGCACGAGCGACTTGTACATCTCGGTTGGGAGGGCCAAAGAAAGCTAATTAATCGTAGAAGAGGACCACGAGCATAGTTTCCATCTCTGGAGCTCGTTCTTGTGATGCCTGCGCCAGGTCTAGGCACAAAGAGAGTCCCCATTCCGACAGATCCTATAGAGCACGTAGAGCAGTAGCGTGCGGCGAAGCCGTCTCCCACACACGCATGCCGTTGATTAACAAGATGTTGAAAGGCATGGCAATAGTATTAACAGGTAAGTCGGTTAGAGGACGACGCCGCAGTGGAGGGCAATTTTATGGCAGATAGGTTCTTCAAGAAAAAGCATATCCTGATGAAAAGTGAGATAAAGACATAAACACCGACTTTATATTCAGCAAAGCATGTTTCTATCATAAATACGCTCCGTGGCTTGTACTGCTACCGAGTAATTCAAGGCAGACACGGATGCCTTCGTTTAGCTATGTACTGTGCTTGATATCCGCAAGATGATGTGCTATTTCGAAGTATCGTCTGGATAGAGGCGCTAATTCCAGTAACTGTTCCTTACACGAAGAGTTATGCTTGTTATTCTTATCATTATAATCGTCAGCAGCTACAATTTGAAGCCGCTGGGAGCATGTAATCCATCTGGGATAGCGGTATTGATGCGAGCGGGGCAACCCGAATGAATATCTTGTGGGGGTGCATTTCAAATCTCTATTTGATCCGTAAGGTTGAAGGGCCAGTGCAGGTTGTATAAGGCTGAATGTTCCACTCGCCCGTGAGCTCATCGAAAATTGAACGATTTGCAGTCGTGGTCGACGAATACATTCCATGCTGCGGCCATAATTAGGTCTAATTCTAGACACAGGTCCTGCGTAATAGCTTTGGCAAGGCGGATTATCATATTGTTGATACTGCGGAAGCTTGCATATTGCTGCCGAAACTGAGACGCCTTGCCTATGTAATCACACTGTTTGTCTGCTCCTCCCCGGGCCTTTATGCTCACTCAAGATGTCATCGGAATGAACACGACGTATACTTCGGATACCCCTCGATAACCCAGTCAAGTCCCAGGCTCTTAAGGCTCTATATATATATATATATATCGAGGACAATACTCTGCAGATCCTAGAGCACGGCGTCCATGCAGATTTCTGTAGTGCGACTAATAGCTGTATTAATGGAGAGATCGAATATGGGGGGTATGTGAAGGGGGGCTGCTGGGAATATTTGCCCAGGTTTAGGTTAAGTATAATTTCGAGCAGGCCTTAGGCTCGCCGAGGTAGTGCCCCTACGCATAATGCCGTTAAGAGTACAATGCTTGGCATCGACATAATGTCAGTCAGGTACAAAGTATAAACAGAATAGGAAAAAATCGGTATATGGAATTATGGGAGCAGCACAGGGTACTTGTATTCGAGGCTTGTACTAGATCCATACTCACAGAGAAACCACCTGGGCATGTAGCGCACAGTACACACAACAGGCTGATAAGCCCACACTTTGATCAAGGTTTTTCTGGGAACTTTCCAACATTGTCATTGATTCCAAACCGCAACCGTCATTTTTGCTCCTTTTTCTTCTCTCACTCTTTTTTTTTTTTTTTTTTTTTTTTTGCCCCTCCCTCATCCCAACGGCGAGGCCCCAATCAGCTTCAATACCATTTATCCCTCATGTAGGCCTTGATGTTCTCATCCAACCCGTCCCGATTCTGCCGAGCCAACTTTTCAAGAATCTTCGATACCTCAGCAAGCCTCAGGTGCATATCATCCACCTCGTCCCAATAATCTTGAGCTGACTGTTCGGCCTCAGCCTTGTCTTTTAATGCCTTCGCCGCCTCATCGTCTTTTGGCTTCTTTATCTTCCGGAAATGCTCCCGCGCTACCTCCACTTCACCCTGGTGCTTGTTTAGTTGTTGACGCAGCTTATTCATTTGGATGTGGAAGCTTGCAAATTCCGCCTTGTGCAAGGCGCGCGTTTCGCTGTTCCGGGAGACCACCTTGTTATACTCGTCTTTATAGTCGTCGCGCTCTTTAGCTGTGGCGGTTTGCATTTGATGGGCGAGGGCTTGAGTTCGTTGGGCTTTTGTAAGGGCTGCTGTAAACTGGGATAGGTGCCATTGGAGGTGGGTGCGATAAGCCGGATTATCCAGGAGCAGATCTTCGTGAATTTGATAACTGGCGTCTATCAGGACAAGAGCCTGGGACTAGTGAGACCGACATTGTGATTGAGCAGGTGTGGAATCAATGTCGTCGAAGCGGGGAGACTCTTCCGACAGGGGCGACAGAGTAAGCGGAGATGTCAAGATTTGCACTTTTCCGCTCTTCAAATCGAGGGAAAGAGGCCTTGTCGGAATAAGAGGGGGTGTGTCTGGAGGCGCTCGTGTTCGAGGCTGCTTTCCTCCTCTTCAAACGTTGAACCCGCCGCTCTGCTGCCCTCGCTGTGGCTGTCACTATTGCTAGTACTTCTGCTTCTCCTTCTGTTCTCGCTTGCATAACCACCCTCACGCAAATCTTTCACATCATTTCGCAGCTCGTCGGAATGCGCCTCGGCCATAGTCAACCTGGCCTGCAAATCCACTTTCTCGCGATAATGTTTCCTGCATTGTCCTTGGAATTCTGTGCGACAACGGCTGACATTTCGGCGAGGACATCGGATGAACGTCGAAGATCATTTTGATGATAGCAAACTTGAGTCATTGTTTGTGAAATACGGGATGGTGTTGGCGCGGTCAGCGATGATGGTAAGGTTGTGTTGCTTGTTTGTTTGTGTTCTACCAATGCTTGTTTACATTCGAGAGATTTGGTTGGCAAAGTATTCCGGGGTTGTACTATATTATATGGAAAGTTAATAATGGCAGATCGGATCATGAAGATGCACGATGGAGCATAACAGTGCTGGTCGAAGCAATTCTTGCAATATATCAAGCAGGGACTTGAATTTCTCATAGCCTGAAGTCAAATGACCGAATTATGCTACACAGCCTCCAATCAATACGCAACTTCTAAGACTACTCTCCTCCCAGATACCTAGCCATTTGCTGTCGAGCTACAGTATCCAAGCTGCAAGGCTCAAGCTGCAGGTTACAGATTACAGCTCTGTCCCGTTTCCTTTTGTATTGGTCCATGGCTTTGCTGGAGCAGTGATCACTTCGGCGAAGCTGGTTTGAAATTGAAAGATTGGTGCAGACTTTCGTCTATTTATTAGACCTTCAATTGGGGGACCAGAAACGTGTCCTCTGACCCAATGCCAGTTACAGCAACTACATTAGCTACGTTCCACAACTTTTGGATAGTGGAGAGCGGCAGGGAGGATGCAGTGTCATTCACAGCCATTACTTGCTGATAAATGAGTGATGGGAGCATTTTATCTTGTTTGCATACAACTTGAAGTTGAGAGTGGAGTCTGTTATAAATCATGCGATCATCCCCAGCCATGGAGGTACGTAACAACTTCATAAATCGTCGTGAGGTACAGAGATTCTTGAGTCATTACCCCAAGTCCAAAACGTTCTTTTTCCTTAGTTGTTCACGGCCTGTTCGTCCACTCACCGACCTTTGGTAAACATAAAGCCTCCTACTCTAACATTTGCCGTGGTCATCGCCATTTCCGATTTCATCGCCAAATAGTTGAACTGCCTGGCCTTTTGTATGCCCTCTCCCCGAGACAGGGCCCTTCAAATCTCCAACACGTCGTTGGCGAAGGCATGAGCGGGTCACTGAGCGGCACGCTCTCCATACTCTCTAGGAACTTCCTCTAGGACATAGCCTGGAGCCAGGTGCTGCTGCTGGGGTCTAGGTCGGGCACAGGGAGCGGGATGGTCAGGCCAGAACGGTTGCTGTTGGTGTCGGGGGGCCCCGAATTGCTGCTGCGGTTGGTGTGGGGGAGGACGAGGTGGCTGAGACATAGCATGGGTAGGAGGCACATGGGTCTGGGAAGGCCGTTGAGGTTCAGGACGCGGCACTGGCGTCCATGGGAGACCTTGTGCCAGTCGGAAATACTCAATGAAGCACCCTCTCAACTGTGGTGGACCCTGGTCTATGCTGCGACGGGCAGTGTCGATGTCGTTCCTCATGGCGTTCCTCATGAGGATATCATAGAGCTCGTTTCTGCGAGCGATCTAGCTGTCGTGTCAGGGGAGAGTCTGAGAGAGAGGAGGCCTGAAGACTTACACGCTGGGCCTTCATGTACTGATCCAACGGCGGCGCCCTGCCGCAAATATAGCAATCCACCCACATTATGAACGCTTCAGGATCAGCCTCATAGTGATACACCATACACCACTCGTAATGCGGGCTTTTCTTTGGCAAATCTCGGCGGTACACCAGCGCGCCCTCAGCCATCTCATGCCGTGTCGGCATCAGATGCGATGCCAGTACGCCTTACCATTGGCGCAGGTCTTCAAGGATTATGTTGTAGACTGTATTAAAGAAGTCTTGTCCGTTCTCACATATCGATTCGTAGAAGCCTATGTGTATCAACAGCTCCCTCATCTCGGCGATATTGTTGTCGGCGGCAACCTGACGATATGTGCGTCGTAGGCGAGGCAGGTCGTCAGGGAGTAGCCTGCGATGAGCGCAGAACTCAAAACCGCGTGCGATTGTCTCGACGTCAAACACGTTGATGGCATTCATGAAAGGGCTGTGAAAAAAGGATTATAGTCAGCCTACAAGTCATCATCATGCTCACGAGCCAATTTTATACTACACATACCGGACGCGCAGGTGTAAGCTCAACTCTGTTGTGTGCCATGACTTTTGCCAGGTTGCTTGGACAGGACGGGCCTGTACAGCAGCTCGTGGGTTATGAGTCTTCTGTAGTGGAAAGAGCTTGCAGGTCAGAAAGAACGGACAGACACAGCAGAACGGGTCAACAAATAATCAGAACTGGTGACGAAGAAGAGGCAAGATGATAGACCGGGCGGCGGAACGACCTTGTATCTGCCCAGGTGGATCTATCAGTTCCTCGAAGCAGTGCGTGACAGACGCCCTGTGCAGCAGCCATGTAAATAAGCTCAAGCCAGACGATGAAGCCTCCTAAAGAGAAGTCCTGGAAGAGTTTCACAAGGCACTCACCGTACGCGGGCGTAGATTATTACATGTACTTAGGTAGTCGAGCCGCAAGCGCAGCCCGCCAAGTTCCATTTCCTTTCATCACTTTTCAAATCCTTTTCCAACATCAAACCAAAGAGAAGAAGAAGAAAATGAAGAGAAAAAAACAGTTGAAAGTTCCACACATAATTCTGCAAGCCGATTCAAGAGCTGGCATTGCATATTCGCATTCAATTGCACGCAAACAAACGAACCAGAAGTCTGGCTGCAAAGATGAGTATGAAGGACAACTCACCACAGATAAGTTTACACATGACATTTTCCCTATCACTACGAAACCACACTGACACGACGCCAGATGGTCTGCAACCGATCCGTCGCCGAACTCTTGCACGGCAGCGGGTCTATTCGCTGGTGCGAACTCAGCGTGCGGTACATGAAGCAGACGCTCGCAATACTACCAACTCACGCCCAGCAAATCCCTTGACCGCTAGCTGCGACAACACTCCCACTATTCAGTGCGAGACAATCTTCAACCTTCTCTGCCGCCATATTAATTGTTGGCACCCTTCCGATCCACAGTTCCACGCCATCGTCTACCCACCTGACGCATCCAAACAAAACGTCGCAGCAAAACCTCAACAAGCTTGACCGTGACGGCATCATGATTATCTACCGCCTACCCTTCAAAGCAGGCAAGGTAGTCTACTGGCCGCCATTTACACGTGCATGGTCTACTGAAAACTGGAATGCATTGTGTGATGTCCCAAATGTCCAGGCCAAGGAGGCGGAGGAGCAGACCTTGCGCATGGCCCTGGGTGCCGTCGCTGAGGGCGGCAAGGTGTTTGAGCAGGTTCTTGGCCGCGGCAGGGACTCGGCAGGGTCTGCCTCTGTTGTTGTTGTCTTCACGCACGACGGTACGCACAGCTGGTGATGCTACTCCCACTACTTTCCACCCGGAACACTGCTCCAGCGGCATCACACTTGACTGCTTTTCTGGCAACCCACTCCTCGGACTTTTGCTGGGGGCTGTTTAGGTGGTCTGTCGTCTGAAGTGTGTCAAGGGTATGCCTGTACCTGCATCAGTGCAGGTACCCCTGCACCCTGAAAGGCACTGAGAGCCCCTGAAGGCTGCAAGAGTACAGAGTAGAGCCCGTTTCCAACCTTGAAAGTTACTTACTTACCTAAGAAAGCATTCCAGCTCTGATAGTTCAATTTCTTGCGGCCAAGTCTTGTCGAACACTGGTCTTGCATATACAATTTCGTTTCGCCCATTCTTGATTCTAGATCCCACATCTACCTTCTACCACCTATATAATGTATGTCAGCTGGGTAGCATACTTGGAATTGAGCTCGTGTTATGACAAAAGTCCAAAGTTCGAAGTTGCGGGGCCGCCTATTGAACAACCTAAACGTTTCTCTCATACTCGACTCAACCTTTGATGCACCGACTACCGGCATTCTAGAGCATTTCTCAGGATACATCAATAGTTCACTGCTACTCTACCAGCGTGGGAGATGTGGGTGTGGCTCAATCCCGCCGGTTGCCAGCATGCGAATCTTGTATTTTATTTCCAGCCCCGGGGAATCGAATTGTTACCCCGCATTGCTACCCCGCCATTCGTAGTCCATCAACCCATGTCTGTAGCCCCTCGCCCGGCGGGACAAAACGGGTTGCTTACCCCACTCATAGGATCGGTGTTCAGATGTGGACTGGGGCAACTGAGATAATAATGACGACAACTTTGGCAAACCGCGACTCGACGCGCATATGAAATTAGAGTACCTACCTAAGCGCATACCCAGATAGGTAAGTACTGTTCCGCACCCCAGGGGAGTGTGGCATAGGTACAAGGCTGAGCCAAGGCTGAAGTTGAGGCTGAACCTTAATTCAACCTCAAGTCATTCTCAAACCCCACTCATAGACAGACTACACAATAATAAAAGCCTGCTTCTCCGTCACCGTTTCACGCTGAAGATGGCATTAAGTACAATTTTAGTCATCCAACCTGCTCCATTTTCAGTTATGCTGACTAAAGATGATTTGGACTTTGTATGGGCCTAAGCTGTGTCGTTGGGCAGGTGGTGCAGGTGCCAGGTGGTAATGATCCTGGGATGGCAGCAAAGGCTGAGAGCTGGGTGCTGGGTGCAGGAGGTATGATGTAATTGAGGTCTGCAGACCACATCGCACCTGCAAGTTGCAATGTCAGTCTCTCTAAAGGTACCTCGTACCTGCATATCCTAAGGTGCCGCCGGTCTCTCCCCCAACCAAACCTTGTCACAGGCACAACACAGGTACCAACAAGCAAACTTGATTGACTGTTGCTATGGGCCCACGTGCACACGCCATTGCTGTTCTGGAACTTGCACGCCAACTGCTTTGATGCCTCTTTTTCCTTTTTTTTTTTCTCGCCATACACAACAGAACTCTACATCTCGGTTTTGCATCAACAGCAGCCACAACACCAACACCACCGTCAACCAACTTGCCCAAGTCCCTTCTCCACCCTCTCATACTTTTATCCATTGCACTGCCATCTTCATCTTCTCACCCCGAATGAGCTCGACCAAACGGCCAGATACAACAGCGACCACGCCACCAGTCCTCTCCACACGCACACACGCACACACGCACACACGCACACACGCACACACGCACACACGCACACACGCACACACGCAGCCAACACCACATGACGCGTTTACCTTCGGCACAATACCCCAGAACACCAGCGTTGATTCGCCTTCTGAAGCTGAGTCTCGGACAACTTTGGGACGTCCCTTCTCCATTCCCTACCCCCTTGAATCCAACACTTGCCAACAACTTTCGCCCTGGGTGGTTTACAACCATGTGCTGGAGGTGCGGTGGGCTGAGGTACCCAGTCCTCTATAACTCCACGGCCTCTGTGATGCGGTGGGCTCCAGCTCTGCCCCTCGGCATCTGGTATAACTCCACGGTCACACGTTGCCTGAGCCCCTAATTGCCTGTGCTCCCTGGATCTAGGCCTGTGCCCGCAATGATCCAGAGATGTTCCTAGTGCCTTCGGCGCCGCCATGGAACGAGGGCCAGTGCATGACGGCTGTCTCTTGCGGCTGGGCTGAAGCCATTGGCAGATTGAAATCTTCACTGTTGACCGGCCTTGATGTGTTGCTAACCAGAGACAGCAGCCAACACTCCTCCTGCCTGATCCACCTTTGAGCTGACCTCTTCTGCAAGTCCACCGCTCTTACAACACCGTCTCCACCTATACTTGCAAGCCGACAGAGGATCGATTTGAGGCGACCTATCTTTCGAATACACGAGCATGCAGTTCTTCTTTCCCCTCTCCATTCCTTTGCTGTCTGCTAACAGCACAACAGAAAATTCACCTCGCAATTGATGGCCTCGATGAAAGACTAGATCCATTCACGAAAGCAGAGGTGATGTTCCTCCGATACGGGCAAGCACATCAGTCACACCAGCCAGTCTCCTTGTCAACCCGTGCCGTCCATTGTAGTTGGACGAGAATTTATTGATCTTGCAGCACAGTCGGCCGCGTTGCTTAGTGTTGCTATTGTGGCGGGGGGGGGGTGTCGGCCGACGTACTGGTTGCTGGGGTGGTTGACGCGTAGCAACTCGCCCACCCACAAAGGTCGCCCTCTTTGCACCATCGTCCCAGCGACGGCAGACTTTTGTGCTTTCGTACACATCACAACCAACACTTGCATCCTTTGCCTTTCCGTCCTCCGTCTCTTCCTTTCCAGTCAGTTCTTCATCCTCCCTTCCGCCTTCTCCCAACATCTTCCCAACTCTTTCAAGACAGCATATGACTGACTATGATCGAACCGCGCCGAGCAGCAACAAGCAAGACATCAAGCCGCCACACGGGCTATGCCACGCACTTTTGCACACGCACCTGCCGCCTTGCCAGAAATTTTGCCGGAGAAGACTACTGATTGTGTGACCTTGGCTCCTCTGGTGTGTTCTTGTCTTCGCTCCCTTCCTCCGACCTTCTCTGTCACTGCCCTGCTTGGGGCCCACTCACTGTACCTGTTGTAGCAGGCTCATACTCAATTACCAACCCGCTGCTTCGCAAGAACCTCATGGACACCTCCAGACTTGAAAGCCCTGTCACGTTCCATTGCATCGACGCGGTCACTTTGCACCCCGGGTAAGTATCTTGCTTCACCCAATACCACCCACCCATCTCCCTAATTTCCTGGCGTATTCCACGAGGCTTTGCTCTAAAGTGTTTTGCTCCACTACTGATGTTTCTACCACGTCTAGGCCTGCAGCAGCAGCTCTCATTCCGCACCTTCTCCCAGGCAAAGCACACGATCAAACTCCCCAATATGCCGCCTCAGCATCAACCTTTGGCATCCAGATTTCTGTCGACGCCAACTTCTTGTCCTTAACCGCGGCTTCATCAAAGTAAGACTTGGCCCATCTGAGCTGTCTCCGCTCTTCTTTCTAATCGGTGCGTGGATTTCTAGCCGGCGTCTCTGCCTCACCAAGGTGCGGCACACTGCACATCTCTTCCGGCTTGGTGACTTTCATCTTGGCCAAAGTGTCGCCCTTTCTGCCAGCGACTAGCCCTCCTATACCGAGTTCACTCTGCAGCATCTGGAACTACTGACGTTCTCCTGCTTATCGCTCCTGAAGACAAGACTTGACAGGTAGTCCAGCTGCTCTTCCCTACTCCCAATCCTGCCACAGCACATCTGCATCGACCTCGCGCCAGCCGTCGTTGCTGTCAACGCAATGCTTGGAAGGACACAGCTTACCCTAATAAAGAGTCGCTCAGCTATTCACCTTGTCAATCTATGCAGACCGATCAAGCGCACCAGCCCTAGCACGTGTTGCATGTTCCTTTGGTAGGTCTCACGCAGTCTCGCTTTGCTGAGCTAGCACTGACCTCCGCTAGTCCCGCTCTGCTGATTCTGCACCTCGCCAACGCATCACGATCCACTACAAATGCCTTCACACCACACTCGATCATCAATACTCACAGCATCAGGACCAAGTCGACAAGAATCAAGGCCGGTGACCTCGTCACGCCCGTAGCACTGTGAGCCTTCCGTCTGTGCCGCCCATCAACCACAGCGCTCATGCACTGCAAGTTGACAACCCCAAGCTCGTCTCACATCCACCCCACCACCCTCCTTTACCAATTTTAGTATTCTGATCTTCCCATCTACCCCTCCACATCTCTGCTAACTCACTTCACCACTCTTTTGCAGACCGCCATATCCTCGGATCCACCTCGCACTACAACTCCACTTCTTCGCCCTCACAATATACCCTGGGTGTTCTTTTGATCACAAGGAGACCTGTCTCCAGGGAGGTGCGGTGGGCTGAGGTACCCAGCCCTCTGTAATTCCACGGCCTCTGTGATGCGGTGGGCTCCAGCTCTGCCCTCTTGGTAACCTGGTTTAACTCCACGGTCACACGTTTCATGGACCCCAGATCTGCCCGTGCTCCCCAGACCTAGGCCTGTGCCCGCAATGGTCTGCGCGAATCTCCTAGCCCTGTGGCCGCGATGGAGTTGGGCCAGTGCTTTGACGGCTGTTCCATGAGGCTGGGTAATGTGATCCTCTCGTCTTTCGTCTACTCTCGACCAACGTCCTGTCAGCCAAAACTTCAGATGCCGCCCTCTGCGGAAAAGCTTGGAAGAATTCTGGTGTCTACCCTGTGTCGTCCATCGGTGGTATTCCGATCATTTGCCATGACCCTTCTCCCCACCCCGATCATCCACTTGCTCTGCTGAATTGTGATTACAGATATCCAGCGGCCCTCTCCCTCTGTTGTGCTCGACTTGATTTTCAGCTCCTTTTCCAACGTCAGTCCCAGACTCGGCAGCGCCACCAAGCCAGTTGTAAGCGCGGTGCTATCTCAGTGCATCGATGCAGGCCTTCTTGACCCCAAGCTGCCCCTATCACGCGCCTTGCCCAAGCTGCACTACACACGCCACCCCAAGAGCGTATAGGGCGTAGGTGACAGCATCTTGGCCCTCGAATCCTTGCTACCTTGCTAGCCATCTTTGCTGACTCCATACCAGGCCTCCTAGCTTTGCAGTTTGTATCAAGAGACCACTCCAAAGGTGTGCCTCTGGTGTTGTTGGTTTTGCTCTGCTGACTTGATGATGACAGGCGTTCCCAGTCCTACTGAGAGGCGCTGCAGGCCCAGCCACGGTCTCTGCTAGCCACCATAAGCTTCTGTGATACTATGCAGCGACTCCGCATCTCGCGTGAGTCTTCGAGAGACTGCAAGCAGCAGGCGCAGATTTTGACGTCAGGTATTCTGTCCCCACCAATCTCGAGTGGTCTTCGTTGAGACTGTACCACCCGTCGCCCATACATCGCTGACTTGCTTGCCTCAGGCCCTTCTGGACAAAGATTCCGAATCGAGGCTTCACAATCTACTCGACTCGCGATGCCCCCTCATCTGTCCAGCCGCAAATAAGAACCGTCAAACTTGACCTCGACCCTAGCCACGACGCCTCCACGAGTGCACCAACACCTCAGTTTCCAGCAGAATCGAGATCTTCCTGTCAAGAGCGAAGTCCTGGCTACCACCCTGACACATCCTCCCGACCTACACTCCTGCTTCCCGGAATGGTGGGCGGTTCATGAAGCAAGCGACTTGTGGCAGTAGGCATGAGACAGACCCAGCTCCCGTCCATCTTTACCACGATGTTGTTGTCCCCCCCCCCTCTTCCAATTGACACCTTGTTGCCTACCATGAGCAACAAATACATATGCTGAGTCAACGCATCCTGTAATCCTACTGGCTGGTCTGCCATTGCATATTTCTTTCACACTCCATCAATCACAACATTGGAAAGGCATCTCGGCTTAGCCCAGCCTAGCCCAGCCCAGCCCAGCCCGCATCCCCTGCGGCACACACAGCATGCTATGCCTCGATCTGCTGGACCAAGTACAGTTTATTCAAGCTTGTCGGACTGCACTGACAAACAAGCACCGCCGTAGCGAAGCCGCACAATTGGAGACACAGTTTCAGGCGCTTCAAAAGTCAATCCAAGTTCCAGGACATCGGACTCCAGCAAAGAAGGCAAGTCAACTCCCAGGATCTAATGACCTAACTCCAGTATGTGGATGTACCGCTGACCGACCTTAGCTGCCGGCAACATACAACGTCCCCAACTCCGAAGAACGGCCAACGTCATCACGGTCGTCGTCTGCGCTTGTCCTCAAGAAAGACCAAACCACTCCTCAAGCCCACAACAATCGCACTCACAGCCTCCACCTGCGCTGAAAGCTCGCCGCTTCAAGTGTTGGATGTACCGTTTGCAGCTGCTGCATCGGCTCTGGGATCAGCGTTGGCAGCGCCCTTAACGGCCTTCTTGGCTGCCTTGGCATCAGCAGCGTTTGCATCGGCACCATTCGCAGCGCATCCGCAACAGCGTTGGCAGCGGCACCCTTCGCACCCTTCTTGCCCGCGGCGGCTGTATCACTGGCGTCGGCTGTGCCATTTCCAGCTGCTGCGTTGGCACCGGCATCAGCAGCGGCAGCGCCCTTCACGGTCTTCTTAGCTGTCTTGCTGTGAGCAGCTCGCGCACACATCCTGGCAAGGATCGACGATAGCAGCTGTCTCAGCCTTTCATTTGGTACGTTCAAGTTTGCCTGACCATTGTTGTTTTCGTCGCCCTTTGTTTTGACCGGGTGATGATGGCTGACGGCGCTCCTTCCACAGACAGTCCACTACCCATTGACCTACTGCTTCGCCTTGACACTCATTACATACGACGCGGCAATATCGCCCTCGCCGTCCATGGTGTCTACAGACGTCCGCTTCCTGGTGCTGTCTTTTGGCTGGCTCCTGTCTAGAAAATCCACCTGCGTCCCGTCATCCGGTTAACCTGGCACCCTCGTGGTGGTCTGACACAGTGGCGTAATGGTGGGTGGCCTGGGGAGCTGGTTCCGAAGCCAGCGCCTGGAAGCGATGTGCTGTAGATTCTGGGACTGGTGCGGGCGTCAAGCCACCATCATTCGGCAGCTCCGCCATCCTTCTTTGAGCTTACCTCCAAGGCTCCAGCGACTCTCATCATGCTTACATCACACGACATCGCAAGTCCGAAACAGAAGACGGCCACATCGGCGATCGTGGTCCCAGGCCGACTAATTTTCCTCTCAACTACACTAAACCGGGGCAAGACATGGGCACGCTCGGTTGCAAGAAGGCCCACATCACAACCTGTTACAACACCACAACTACATCGTGACGCCCCCACTCCGGCTTGAGGCGAGAGGTGCTGCCTACATCGTCCCATGTCCTTGACACCCAATCCATCATTGCCGCCATCGAATATCAGTGCATTGGACAGGCAGCAGGCTCCCTCAATATGAAATTGACCAACTGGCTTCTACATCACTAGCACCGGCACCGGAACGCCCGAGGCTGCGGTCAATACCCCTGTCGTGGTGCCCATTAACCAGCGCCGCCATATGCTGTACTCGATATCGCAGTGTGTGGCCTCTGGACATGTCCGACGCACCGACATTCTAAAAGCCCCTGACCAGCACACCAGCATCCCATCTACCGATTCGGCCGCCACTAAGGAGACATCCAAATTTATCGGCTCCGTGAGTGATGACACCTTGAAGCAGCCCGCTCTTCCCACTGATACTCGCCTCCTTATTGACGCTGACCACGCTTAGCGTCAATTGCAGGAGATTGAGCAGCAGCAATCCGTTGTGGTGGAGAACAGCGATACAGTGGCCAGTGGCTCTCTTTCCTCTCATTGTCATGACGAACGTGCGACCTTGCCTAGGTTTGCAGTCCTCAGTCAAGCTCTACCGTAACATGGCGCCATGAGGTTAGGCAGCGGCATACGCCGCTTTGTCCGACTTGTATGAAAAGGCAAGCGTGCCTCTACAAGCAGCCCTGGATCACCTTCCGCCCTGTCACCGCTGCCGAGTCTGCCACTCCCTTATGGCGCTGCCACCAACAACATCACTGGCATAAGTCTCCTGGCCTCCTCCACTGCTTCCTCGTCCGGTTTTCCAGTTGCCGCCAGCGGTCCCAGTCCCTCGGGCATTGGCTACGCCCAGCTTCAGCCGCAGGACTGCCTTGGTGCCCATGGCTTTACCCCGGCTCTCTGATCAGGTTTGAGGTGCTGCTTTGAGCTCACAATACTACTTCCAATGCTAGGCCATCAAGCTTAGTACGACGTTTTCAGGGTATCGGCGAACTTTACAGTGCACGAAGCCAGCTTAGGCAACAGGGCCCGGATTCCAGCTCCGAGCTGCGGGGCTTCAGCAAAACACAGCCACGCGCCCGAATCAAGACGTCCAAGACACAGCGTAGCGATCCCAATAACAGTACCTTCTCTCCTGAGCTCCTCACGCAGAGCAGAGCCTTAGCCATCGCTTCGCCCAGGCTCCTCCGGCGGAGGCTCTTCCGGCGGCATACAGCAATTGCACGATCTCCATCTTCAAGCCGTCCTGTTACTGTCCGACCTCGCTAGACTCGAAGCTGGCTCAGCACTCGCAGCATGGCCTACAGCATGGCTTGCCATGTGCTTCACACAGAATGATCGGCAATCGACCTTTTGGTTTGGCTCAATGCCTTCACAGCGGCGACTGTGGTGCCAGACAGACACGTCTTCACGTTCAACCGCCGGCCATCGCTAGGTTTGTGTTGACAGGACAGCCCTCAACGATGCTGCCATCCTTCAGGTCTCCCAACAGCTTACCTCATTGCTCTTCTCCAATGAGCGGGCTGCTCAGAAGTCCCCCAGCAATTAGCAGCATCGTTGCGACTGGGTGAGTATGCCTCCTGGCTTGTTTAATAGATGGATGAAGTCTGATTTGCTCCCGAAACAGATGCTCACATCGCCGCTTACCAACGTGGCCCTCCGTCTTCAGGTTGACGAGGTCTCTGCTTAGCTACGCTTTCACCGCGCCGGTGCCATTCACCGTCCCTGCAGGACCTCCCATACCTCTCTCTGAAAGCGCTGGCCCAACAGAACAACATCGCCTCCCTTGTCTAGCTAGAAGTTGAGGGTTGTAGCGCTACCCAACTCGTCGGCACCAAGCTCTGGCCTTAGACCGCGACAAGAAGAACCTATTCCTGCTCAATCTTCGAAGTCAAGGACCTCGAAGACTCTTCCGACGAGGTCATGTGCTGCAATGATCTGAGTGGCGATGCTGGTAATGTCTTCGAATATA
Source organism: Gnomoniopsis sp. IMI 355080 (assembly GCA_027946555.1). NCBI lineage: Eukaryota > Fungi > Ascomycota > Sordariomycetes > Diaporthales > Gnomoniaceae > Gnomoniopsis > Gnomoniopsis sp. IMI 355080. The sequence goes on from JAPEVC010000151.1 coordinate 64,131, forward strand.
TCTGCGACTCGTCCATCTCCGGCGCACAAATTACACAGCTCGAATTGGCTACCAGGCATGGCCACTGGCTACGTAGGTCAAGCGGAGGTGAGGCAACAACAGCGGCGGCGGCAGCAGTGCCGACCATAGTTGGACGCCGACGACGACCACCGGCAGCATCAAACGCTTTACAGTTGTCTCCAGCGTGTCTTCCAGACCGTCCACTTTTCAATTTTCTTCCGGGGTGCGCCACTAACATTCTGGCGTCTTATAAACCCTTCCGCATCGCCGACTCTGCTCACCAGAAATGGCCCACTGTCGTTGGCTGGATTGCTTACATGGGCAAGTAAGTAATACTCAGTTACCTTGGCTTCATGCTCTCTGCTAACCCCGCGTGTTACAGTATTGACCCCCCCCCCAGCGTATCTTACTCTCGCAGCCTCCAGTTTTTCTTAGTTGCCACTCTGAAAGAACATAAGATCTCGAATGTCCCTCTTGGATATTGACGAAACCCCCCACGCTTCGATCTATTGGTTGAACAGAGTACCAAAGCCTTCTCTTGAAGATGTCATCATCCGCAGGAACCGGAACATTGCGCCAGCCGAGCGATGCTCAGAGGAGCTCGCAGCAGGCCTCCTGAGATGTTGCCCAACGGCGACCTGAGCGAAGATCAACTGTGCTGTGTAAGTGACTTGAATGTGTGCCCCGCAAAGTTAGCCAGCTAACGAAATTTTGTAGGTGCAGACTGTCCAACACCACTGCCATCACCGAGGCCTGGTCAGTTCTCACCGAGCCTCAGGCAGCAGCCAGTGCAGCAGAAATCGGTCACCCTGATCGATGAGACAGTGTGTAGTCAGTACTAGCACCAGGACGGCGTCCATTGTGCCGAGATCATCTTGCGACAGCCACTGCGACAGCCACTGCGATAGCCACTGCGACAGCCACTGCGATAGCCACTGCGACAGCCACTGCGATAGCCACTGCGACAGCCACTGCGATAGGCCACTCAAAGCCTGTGGCGGCTAAGACTACGACCTACATCGTCCCGGCCCCCGTTGCTCTATCCTCTACCACCTCCGCTGTGCCAACCACCGTTGCTGCCGGCCTGACTTCGATATCACCGCATTTCCAAGGCCTAGAACACAGCCGGGTGATCTCAAGAGCTGAGACCAAGACCAGGTCCTGATTCGCCGCAACCTCATGGTGTACAAATATCATGACAGCAGGCTAGCAGCACTTCTTGCCATTGCGAAAGCCATCCGAGCTCTTCTTAGCGATGCTTCCCCTTACGGCGCTCCTGACAAGCCGTGTAATGCCCATCGGCGTCTATGCAATGCTCCGCACCCAGGATCGCCGTCACAATTACCAACAGAGCAAAGTCCCTGGGGTCCCGAGATCTTTGGTCGTGAGCCAATCCTCAACCACTGGAATGCTCGACCATCACATGGATATACTCGGGGCCCTCCTTCCCGATCGAAGTAATGGATCCAGCATAGCCGGCCCAGATGAGGTCTTGCGCCCTTAGTGATACAGCCGGTATCAGTCCGATCTTGGTTACAGAATTCGAACTCTGCATTTGGCAAATTTGACAGCCTGCGCCAAACCTCACAACATCCCAGCATCTTATCGCCCACTCGGACTTGCTGATACAACATTGAGGTTGTTCCAAATGAGCCTTGGAATTCCTCGGCTTGTTTCAGAGCTTTCAGGACCTTCCTACCTATCGAGCATGCCGCCTAACATCCCCGCCTTCATTGAACAACGGCCGGCCGTGGTCAAACCTGGGCATCCCGATGCACCTTTCCTCGTACCGCTACCGGCTTTTCTCGGATCATGTCGTTATCGCCGCTGAGAAAGTCCAACGTCCATCGGCGCCGAACAGAAGGGGTCTGTGCCATTTCCCACGACCATCGTCATTCTGGGTATACCAAGGCTGTGGGGTATGGAGGCTGGAATGGGAGAACTTCGCCAATTCAGAATCCGGCATCGTCTCCTCTGAAATGTGTTTTGGGCAAGTGAGACGGGGCGCTGATCTTGTCCTCGTACCACTCTAGAGTTGCTAACGCAACGTCCACAGCAATCGCAAACAAGCGCCTGTTGATGACCTTGGAGTCTGTAAGCGATACAGCATCCACGCCAACCGTAGGACAGGCAAATTCCACATCGTGCCGGAGGCGTTGTCACACTCGCCACCCACAAACAACCAGACGCATCTGGACCCACTGCGCGGACGGCATTTTCTGCCGAACGACCGCGCTAAACACCGGACGATGGCTGGAGATGGTGGGCATCTAAGACTCAAGCCGTTGCAACCTCCTCCAGAGGACGTCCGTTGAAAGGAAGTATCTTCGACATGTCATTGATCTTTGTCGCGCGCATTCAGAGTAAAGACGAACGCACGATTGGTGTTTGGGCATGCTGAGAACACGACCGTCGGCACTTTACGAATTCGTTCTTGATGAAGCGGCAATATCCGTAACGATCCAGCCCATGCAACACTTCCAGCACAGCACAACGCACGACGGCGACACCTCCAAAGGGGGTGTACTGTTGAAGCTTTGCCACAACAGGCCGGCATACAGTTTGAACGACAGTTCTCCTCTGTTATGTCGGGCGAAGGCCTCGTTTGTTTGGAGTGTATCGTTGTTCCGGTTCCACTATGAACTAAATTCATCTCAGTACGGCGTCTGGTTTCTGCAGAACAAGTCGGTGCCGACGTATGATAGGGATGCCAGGCAAGACATTGCTGGCTTCAGAGGCTGCCGGCCCAATTCATAAGCTTTGCATGTGGATTTGCGGGAGAGCAACAAGACGTCCCTGGAAAGGTTGTCCATGTTCACCAGAACACAGTCGCTGGAATTGGGCAGGGCGAGCATTGAAGTGTTAGTCTTATGCTTCCTTGCTATGCCCCTCCATTCACCAGTGACGCCTCTCCATACCAGCTGGTGATCCTCGTGCCTTCGACGACCAGTCTCACACGCTATCACACGCTACCCAGCACCGACCTGGGCCTGTCCTTCTTGCATCGCTCGAGACGCGGCATGCTGAAGCACGTCCACTGAGCTAAGACCGAAGTCAGTACCAGCATATAGGTTGCAAGTCGGAGACCCTGAGGGCGGCAAGACTAAGTACAACATGGTCTGGGTGTTCACGACGTTGGCATACGCTTTGCACTCAACGGCGCTGCAATTGCAAGGTGGACCTTATGCCCTCAGCGAGGCCCAGGCATCTATGACCCAGCCGGGTGGCGGCGGCCACTATGGTCAGTACAGGTGTTCCCGATGCCTACTTCGACACCTCGAGTCAGCCTGCTGCTGTTCAGCTCTTGGCCTGATCCTAGAAACCAGCCTCTTCAGTGGGTGATAGTATCCCTACCGCATCCCCGGGCCATGGCTCGTACTCGTCTGCCCCTGAGTCCCATCCATCTGGGGCCGGGCGCGTCACTCCCCTCCTGGAGCATAAACACTGGCGGGCCGTCACCTTCTATAGCCCACGTTATACAACAGTACCCGCGCGCAGTCACGGCTAGCTATACTGGCAGCTGAGCCACTCCGCAACTTGCGATCTGTAATGCGACTACAAAAGATTTCCGTTCGCAGAGAGTCGTCACAATCCTGCGTGTACGCATGCGCCTCTCAACCGCCGAATTGCTCTCCGCTCAGCTACCTGAGAAGGTGCCGAAAGACGCACTCGCAACTTGGAGGAGTGCTCGGTGCAGAGCAATGAGTGGGGCTGTGGAAGCTCCCAGAGCTAGTCGCGCTCGTCGATTAGCGAGCCTGCATTTGCATCACCACCCTCCAGCTTGGGGTTCACCTGCTGGGAAGAGGCATAGAGTCAACCGGCACGCCAGAGTTGAAACTGAACAATTTCCTGGAGGATTAGCTGCTATGAACTTCAAGATTGAGCGTGTGGTGAAGAGCGTTTGGCACGGATTACAGCACCGGCAACTCCTCGCCTTGTTTGAAGTTCCTGCCGGCCAGCTTTTGCGCCACTCTTTCCAGCGCCTCAAGCGCACGCGAGTCTTGGGCCTTCGAAAGCCTAGCTACCGCTGTCCGAGCCCACATCAGCCCTGTTTTGGGCATTGACAGGACCAGGCGTACCGAGAAGTCCCATCCCTGTTATTGTTGTCTGCAATCGCCAATTCCACTTAACAAGTATAGCTTACTTCTTGTGGACCGATGCTTTCGATGAAGGACGATGGATTTCCGAGTGGCGGCTGCTTGCCCGTAACGTCAACGACTTGCGCGTTGGCCACGAGGTCTTGGTTCATGGCCGTGTCTGCGAGCTTGTCCTTGATTCGTTCGTTGCTCGGTGACCGTGGGAGGTGTGGTGGCTCATCTCCTTCGCGTAACGGTTGTGAGCAAAGTTTGTTTAGCGGAAGAAGGTTGTCTGGAGTACAATCCTCGCAGTTGCGGCCCTGAAGACTAGCAAGCCGTCTTGCTGCTGACAATAACTTTCCTCGGTATGATGCCGATCCAGCCTCTGGGGGGCAAATCGCTTCATCAGCTATCAAGGCATAACGCTTGGGAGCTTCGAAGTGCATTCAAATCATGAGACCCATTGTTGGCATAGCATGCATGGCATGGCATGGCGCGGCGTGGCATGGCTTCGACCCTTGACCACAAACACCGAATTTTTACGAGGTCTTCAACGTCCAAGATTCCATGCGGCAGCTATACACCGAGTATTCTTCGCACCAAAGGATCGATACCACATGGTGACGCACCGTCTCAAATCACGAAATCATCCCTTCTGCTGGCCCATGGCGGGTATCAACGTGGTACGCGCGTCAAACATTCATATCTTTTCGCCGCCGCCGAGTTGCGCAAATGGAGCCGGAACTACAGTCGGCGGATGATCCGATGCAGATGCCATCCTCCTCTCCGAGGCCTGCCTGGGGATTACGGTGCAGGGTGGATGTGAGGCCAATCGCGCGCTGGCAAGCAAACGGCTGTATCAGTTGGGCCGAAGACTGGAACTTTGAAAGGGGTTGATAATGGTCCCCGAGTACTCTCACTCAAGTCCATCTGACTGTGCGATGCTCCCTGAATGTGATTCTGGTGCCAAAGGTCGGGCGTCAGTCGCGGTCCACTCTCGAAGTTGTTGTCTGGCATGCAGTATATTACATCAAAGATCGCAGGAAATGGTGCTTGTGGTGAGTTGTGAGGCCGTCTTGCAATCCGCGAACTTCAAGGTTGACTTTCAAGAAGGTTCTTGCCAAAGCATTGGTATGCAAACGCCTCGGGTCGACATAAAACCTGCCACGACCCGTGGCCGTGTTTCCTGCCTTGACCACTGTTTGTCGCCTACTTCCTTTGCAGAATGGAATGATCTATCAGCCTCAGACCCAGTCACAGATACTTCACGATATTTCATATGGCAGCATATCTTGGCCTGCACCCTTCAGGGTAGGAAGAAAGCAGCCACGTCATGACAAAAGGCCGTTGAATCACGAGACGTCGGACTAAAGCTGAGGATAAGGCGATTTTTCGCAGTTGTGCCGGTCGCTTCCACAACGCGTGGCCCCTCACGGCAGTGTCGCAGTCTGCACATCTTGCCAAGGTTGAAGCTTTGTGTACTGGTGTCCAGTCCAACGCTCGCTTCCGACGTCGCAGGGGCATGCCAGCAACGGGCGACAGTCCATGGATTGACCAAGGACCAGGCAGCTCTAGCGCTGGGAAGCCGCTACAACAAACCCGCCAGCGCCATCACAGCCAGATCTCGAAGGGAGCTGTGTGTACAGGGTATGTGCGCGGGGGCCCAAACCAAGTTGGTGAGGGTGAGGTTAAGCCGTGAGCTCATAAGTCAGAGGCGACTACAATTCGTCGGCACTTGCTAAAGCCCACGCCAGCCGCTGCTACAGCAGTCAACTCAAGGATCAACAGAGGGAAAATCGCTTGTGGAAGACGAGCGTGTGGACGCCTTTGCTATAAGGCGAAGATTACCGGTTCATGCCGGTCTACCCAAATGGATCGCTACGCCCGAGGCATGTAAGCTGCTGCTGCTGGCTGCCGAGAATGTCAAGCTCTAGTTCTTCGACTTCCCCCTCTGGCGCCTTCCAAGGTTCTTACTGCAGGACACGCCCCCGTCACTGGCACCGTGACTGAAACCGGCGACTGGCGGCAATATTGGCCGTCCGTCGAGGGTACCGACCGAAATTTACTCGGTCTGTAACTTCGAGTATCTCTTCTTCAACCTCAATTAGTTCTCCAAGGACGGCTCTGCTTACTTGTAGCTCCTACCCTGTTGTCACTGTATGCTAATGTCAGGCGCGTGCCAGTGAATGGCGATAGTCCAGTTGCCGCCGCTGTGACGATATCACCAGTTCGGTGAAGGGCTATGCCCGGTTCTGGACAGCATTTATCTCACTCACCCAGTACGATCGTGTGTTGGTAAGAGAGCGGAGCTAGGTGGTCCAATATTTGAGAATGACTGTTTCAGTACGTGTTTAGGCGTGTTAGACCAAGCTCCAAGCTGTTCTCGAGTTCCTTTGGGAGACTTGGATTGAGCTGTCGAGGCCCTGCAATTAGGTAGTGAAATCCAGTAAGTACTCGAGCCCCGAAAATCTGTTTTTTTGCTGTTCCACCCACATCGGTAAAACGAAGCCTCTTTTTTTTACTCCCGGCTGCGGGCAGCTTGATCCGGTAGGGAGGGAGGAGCCGGCATGTCCGACTCTATCGGCCGCCACCGCATCTTTCAACTCAACTTCTTAACAGGGTCGGTGGTCGACCTGGTCGTACTAAAAGGCAAGAAGGATACTAGAAACTCGTTTCCAAATCTATATTGTCTGCCAGAACGACACAGTACAACTTCTTTTTCATCAAAACTAAGAGGCGCAGGGGCGCTGGACAGAACACCTCAGTAGTCTCAGGGGTGTCGCCCGATAGACTGATACCTTTAGATTGCTGCTAACATTATTTCGAAACCCTTCAAGCCACTTAAATTTCACCGGGAAAACAGCCGTTAGCAATGGGTACCTATTTCTAATCGCCACAGCAAACTGCGTCAACGAGTGTCGACATAGAGCTTGTAGGTGTTGCGGAATCCAAGGCTATGTCCCTCATCTCCAGATCCAGACCCCTCCGAGAAAAACACACTTGTAGATGCTTATTCCAAACAGCGAAAATCACAGACCGCGCTTACTCCGGAAGGAGACCCTCGTTCAACCGTCATGGTAACATCGACCCCAGGATTACCCAGGCTCAGACAAAAAGATTCATGAATATGGCATCCACCAACCTCCGGATCATCTCGACCTGGCTTCTGACTAGCTTCCAGCATTTGGTGACAGCTTCATCGTAATCATCAGGAGGATGGATCACTAACGACAGGTGAAGATGATAGTGACTGCTGCAGCTTATTACCGAGGCGAACAAGGTGCTGTAATGGCTGCAGGTCTTCTGTTCCTTTACGCACAACCTCCACATTCTCCCGGGAATATCCAGTCACGGTTGATGGCGGTGGCTGAGGAGACTGTCGGTCTTAGAGGTCTGATAAGCTTGCTGATTACGGCAAGCTTGACATCTCAGCCATCCAACAGCAAGTCAAATGAGAAATGGTCGTGCTGCTCAATATATGCTATAGCGATTGCCAATGCTGCGAGCATCACGGTTAGGTAGGACAGTTTACCCGAAAGACCTCCCTGGAAGTCAATGCTAAGGGACAAAGTGTGGGTGATGCCCGGCACTTCTGTATCCTGGCCGTCAATGGTTAAGTATCTCCAGGATTTTTGCTCGCTGTTCTCGAGTTCTTTTACCAGTGCGCAAGTGGCCTCGTCATTATCCCGCTTGTGAATATACTTGATAAGGCGATGATAATTTGACAGTGCCGGTTGCGTGTCGCTGTGGCGATACACAAAGTCGATCTCTTCCAATAGCAACCTTCGACACCAGCCATCGACTACGACGTGGGCGCTTGACCACACGAGCCATCGAATCAGGGTGCCACAGTATCACAAGCCCTACGATACCTTTTTACTCTCGAAGTTGCGACTGGCATTGTCATTCCTCACTATGACCTGGACGAGTTCAGCCGCCGCTGAGACACTTCAAATCCTCAGAATTCCGTTCGTCCGCACATCACTCCGCAATGCACTCTAAAGCCTGACAAAGTTTGTCTCAACCGGTAGCTGTATGATGTTCTGTTGAGTAGTCTCTCCTGAGGAGATGATCTTGCCTTCCACATAATGTGTATCGTGAGGGGATATGCAACTTCCACGACTTGCTCGTCCATGTTGTGAGCCCAAAGGCTTCGCCTCAGTCTACCCTAGGGTAATGGTACTGCGACCAATCTTCCCTTAGTAGGCCGGACCTGGAGAGACCCGATATTCTAGTCTCGTTCAGTGCGACCATCCGGCCAGCCATTTCTGACAAGACCAGATTTTTGAGTATGATCCAGGCTGAGAGATTGTAGCCCGTGTCTTGGGCTGCGGCCACCAGCTTGATAGCCGCTAAAGAACAGCCGCCCAAATCAAGGAAACTCGAGCTGGCTCCGATTTGCTTACCATTCAAACCCAGAAGCTTTTGCCACAAATTTTGCAACAGTCTCTCTCTTTTTGACGTAGATGCCTCAAGAAAGAAGCAGGTGAGGTCTTAAATGCTGACGCACAAAGGTAACTTTTTGAGTGCCTTACAGTCCGCCTTGCCATTTGATGTCATTTAATATTCGTCAAGGCTAGAAACACGGACGGGATCATGTATTTTGTTAGAGAACTAAGTGTGTGCTAATCTAGTAAAGGATGTGGTCCTGTCAAGGTTATCTCCGCCAGATGCTGCTCCAGCACTTGGTCGATGCCCAGGTCACCTCCTCGATAGTCTCCTTCCTGAGCCATGTTCACGGAGACGCCGATGATAGAGGAGAAAAGGCAGCGCTTACTTGAACGATAGTGAGACGATCCAACATGGCGTAGTCCATGACGCTATCTCTAGTGTACCTACACATTTCCGGTGAAGTGCGGAAGTTCTATACTCGCTCTCGAAATGATTCGTGAAAGAAAATTTTGCAGGCCTGATGATAGCAGCGTTCTATGCATGTATGGCTGCTTTGTCTACCATGCTCGCGAGGTCCAATTCACTTAGTTTGGTGTCTCTCGGCACTCTGCCTAACTTATGGAAACCTTTCTCGATCTCTTAAAGCATTCTTTGGATGTGCGTCGGCAAAATGATATCCAAGTCGAACGTAGCAATAAGCTTTGATTGGGACTGCCCGGGCATAGGCGTCACGACCAATGGGTATTCGTAGAGTAACCTCTTGAACTCGTGAAGGATGATATTTTCTGCCTTTCCAAATTTATTCAGGTGTACCCACGACTCGTATAGACTAAATCGTTCGTAAGGTATTACGACAGAGAAACATTTAAGCATGGTCAATCTTGGAACATACCTAGGTACTCTAAGCGCAGCAAGGTTATAATCATAGGCCTAACGACAGCCTACAGCTTGGAAAGCAAAGGATTGCGCCCATAAAGGGGAGTCATCCAACATAATATCGGTTGGGCCTTCATACCCTGAAAGTATTGAAGCCCAGGATGCTCTCGCCAGAACGATGGTTGTGGTCCACAGGTGTCACTTGCTGTTGCGTTTGACATAGTGTGCCGCAGACAAGATCTACCTGCTGCCAGATATTCAGTACTCGGTAAATTTGGGAACGAGGATGTCTCAGCACATTCACTGCGGTCCAGACTACCGCAATTCTGCACGAACGAACTCTTGGAAAGTTCCGACGCTCGAACGCTTCACAGTCTCTTCTTCTATCTATGAGTGTTTATAGCGGCGAATATAATCGGCCACGGACTCCAAGCTCAAAGTGTCGAAGAAAGCGTGGTGAAGGGTAGAAAAAAGGTGTGCAGGACCCGATCATGGGTCCTGCACATTGGAATGCCGACTGAGAGGCTTACCGGGCTGAGAAGAGACCCAATTTGCCCGCAGCCGGGCATTCGTGCAAGGCTTTGGCTGACTGAAGTCTACTCGACGGCCTACTTGTGAAGGACCGCCTGTACGAGGCTGGAAGATGATAGCACAATTGCTATCCTCAGGATCGGAGAGCTGGAGGTCACAATCGCTCTTATATGCTATGCTGAACTTGCGGATCTCCACAGCAGCTGAGGACATGCTGGCTTATGTATAAAGAGGATAGCGCCAGGGAAATCAAAATGAACCCCGATTAAATAGCCGAGAAAAAGCAAACATCTCATAATCAAGCCAGACTCCTGAGAACGGACCGAATCTCCGAAGACTGCAGACATGGGTGATGTTGTAGTTGAAACAAATCTGAACACAAATCTTCAGAAGTGTTGCCTACAGCTGCAACAAGAATTTCCCATATGGAAGAGGCGGTCCCAGATAGACTTCGGATCGGTCGGACACTTCCTCTACGCTCAAATGAAAGCCTTCCTGCTGGCCAGTGCCACCAGTCATGTATACCTCAGTGAGTTCCTGTTGAGTCGAGACAACTCAGAATTGGCGTGTGACATGAGTATCTGAGCAGATAGAAGACTTTGAACTCATATCAGGGCAATAATTATGACGACAGCGGAGGCATCGTGATTTTCTTTCTTATTCTTCTACATTTAGGAGTAGAAACTCTACCCGAGGCTCTCAAACTTACGCCCTTCGAGCTTTTTTGTGGGACTTGAAGAAACGTCCTCCAGTGTTACCCAAGCGACCCTTCTGAAATAGAGGTAATTATTGCTTCAATTTTCACAGACATGTCTCTATCAATATAGGGGTTATCTCCATCACCATCCTGTCCACACTAGGTTGTCATAGCCACAGATATCAAGTACTTCAAGCAATATGCGTGCGTTACTGAACCGAAGTTGCTATTTCAGTTTCGCCTCGATGTCCTCAAGCTGGATATTTTGACTACGAAGTTTCATCTGGCGGTCACACTGACTGACCCATGGACATGACTTCGTCGTCTTCAACGTATCGAACCACGCCATCAGTTCGATAGCTTCGTCCGGCCACGCTCGACTCCCACACTGATTTCCCACGAAAGAGAGTTCAGTGACAGCCCTGTTTTGCCAGACTCATTATTTAATATAGCAACGACCGGTCCCGAAGCCTTCTGCTGCAAGCTCTATAAAGGGCTCCCATAGCTCCTATGGGCTAAGTTGATTCGGATTGTCCGGACACGCCACCCATCCACAGATGTTGGTAGCAAACCCAATCCGAGAGACATCATCACAAGAACGTACAAGAAGAAATTTCTTTATGGTGCACAGCACTATAGTATCCGCAGGACCGTAGTCTATAATCAATTCAGCTTATCTGGACACATCCCGATCTTCTCTCCGCCGCAGAGGTCAAACAGCCACACCTAGGTATGGGACGCACTGCCATTGATTATCGTCATGAGGATTTCTCAAAGCTTGAGTTGGATACGTGCGACGAGAAGTAGAAAGACCGAGCTATTCTGCTGATACCGGAGAGTTTTTCCTAGGCCGAGAGACTGGAACGAGCAATTCACGCTCAATTTGAATCCGTTCAGGTGTATCTGTAGTCCCTGACGTGAAATGATGGATCAGACATCGGAGGCTCTCACCTCGAATTCATATTGCTCGTGCCCAGCAGGGGCCGACAATGAGGAAGCATATAAAACAGTGGTACGTGGTCCCGAAAGACCTGGTCTCTTTCTCCTGAGCTGAGGAGCTAAAGAAAATTGCAGCATTGGTTTTCTTTGCACAGTGTCTGATGTCGATTTCTGGGTAGCGAAACATCTCAGAGCAAAGAGGAAACGGCAGTGTTCAGATCACCCAACATTGCCACGACAGACCAAAGCGTTTTTCAACGCCGACAGGTATGACATCTCCTTAACTGGACCCTGACTCGAACGGAAGTACTCAGAAGCGCGAGGAGATCATATCAAGCTCCAGATATAGGAGCCCGCCATCCCAGGACTCCACAGCTTGAGACCCTGGGCTTTCTAGTACCCTCTATTTGAATATGCCGTGGATTTTGAAGGTAATGGTTGGAAGGGGGTACTGATTCCATCGCTATAGATCTCCTCGGTCTAGCTCGCAAATCAAGTCGATGTCCCGCAGCATCCTTTCACTAAGATTCGGTGCTGCCAGCAGTTGTTTGGCAATGTGTACCAGTGGATGGAGAACTCCTGAATTTGCAGATGATCAGTCGCCATCCATCTTTAGTCCCAGCCATCGAAATGCTTGTGGCTCCATCACAGTGCAGAAACAAGGGAAAAGTATAGCGGATCGTGCTGGATCATCATTAAAAATCCTCTATTTCTTGATACTGCCTGTACGCAGATCTATCTTTAGCAAATTTTCCTGGGAATGAAGAAAACTCGTCTGCAGACGAGAATTCTGAATAATGTCGAGAACGTGTTGTGCACTGTAGTGTGAAATAACTGTGGTTACTAGCATCCCATCGTTGCCCAGTTGCAGTGGTGCGTACATGGAATCAAGATGCCGGTGCTCGAAGATATACGGAGTGTTCCATTGGCGACGTAACCAACAATATCCCCGTCGGCGCTTGAACGACTGCTTACACACTCTTTAAATGGTTTGAAATTCTTGCGATCGTCCCACGGACCGGACCCGCGTGTTCGCGGGCATTCCACCCTGGAGCATCATTGAGGTTCTGTTCAACCTTCTTATTCAGTGCCATAGGCTCCTTTCTTGATGATGGTTTATTTATTGCTACCTACAATCCATTGCCAGCATGCATAGACCAATGACTTCCCTACTAGGTGTTGTTACTATTGCGCTCGAACTTTCTATTTAGTCAGAGGCGAAGGCCGCGAAACTCCCTGATAAACGCCTCGGAGGGCGGTCCCAGATTCCCAAACTACCTTATCAGTTCTGGCCTCAATATCCAATGATTTTAGTTATGGTTGATAATGGCAGTTGCAGTCTCGACGCAGACGAAACAAAAGAGGTGGAAGTTCAAGCTAGAGCTGGGATTCGCAGCTTTCCTTGTCGGTAAGTCCAATTGTGAAGCCAGTGAAATTGCTACAAGACGGCCAGAGACACGATTTCATCTACAGTATTTGGGAGATAAATGAAACACCAGAAAGAAGTAAAATTGATATACCTAGGTATCTATATTCAGAAGTCTCGCGATTTGCTAGAGCGTCAGGTAGAAGGCATAAGGCTCGTCAGGCTTAAGCTATACTAATTTGAATTAGGATGGAGAATTCTAAAGCTCTCAACCCGTCCGAGTGGCATTCATATAGTCTATAGATATAAATAGGATTAGAAGTCGTTGTTTTGAAAATACCCAATCCTGGTCCCACAAGTTTCTCATCTCATTAGACTCCCAGGGCGTTGCGCATTCCGCGGTAGCAGCAGACTCTGAACAATATCCAGAGCACTAAGCTCGAGGCAAAAGTCGCTCTGATTATCGAAAGCATACGTATACCACTTCATGCCACAAGTGGATTTATTGTACCCGTTGCAGGTAGCGGCAGCGGCCACAGCATTCAACTTAAGCAAATGATCAATCTCATCGCTCACAGCCGGCACCAGCACGGCCGTCTTGCCCATCCAGCGACTCAGGCTAGACTTGAAGCAGAACTAATCCGTATTGCATGAAGAATTTCGCTCACAATTTTGTTCAAACATAATCTTAGGCGTCCGCGACGTTGGCCCGAAAAAAGTGCGCTGGGCATTGGCGAGCAGGCCCTTTACCCGCATCTCCCACAAACTACTATCACCGGCTGAGTATTGATACATATTTGCTGCTCCGTGCATATATGTGGCAACGTTGTAGGACCACTCATCAACGTTCAGGTCGCTGCAATTCGTCCCATTGGCATCGCTCACGCCGTCGTAGACGCGGTATGTGGGGCTAATGACACCGATATCCTCAGACCAGTTCCATATCTTTGTCGCCCATTCGGCATAAGTCTCATTGCCCGTATATCGCGCTAGCCGTGCCGACAATTGGAAGAAGTGACCGTTGGAAATGGCGTTTTTGTAAAAGAAACCTGACGAGTTGGCGTTGATCTGCCATCGGAGACCGCCGCCGCAGGTGCTAGCAGCAGAGTTCCACCGTTTCACAAAGACATCAAAGGCATTCGTGACTAGAGCCAACCATGAGTTCGCGCACTTGCTGTATGTCACATTGGAGGCTACGCAGGGTAGTGGGTCGAAGTTGTACTCTAGGGCCGTCAGCGCAACGAACGACCACCACAGCTGGTCGTCGTTTGCTTCCCAATAGAATTGTCTAGGCGAAACAAAGTCCAAGTTGGGGCCGACGTCTTTTGAAATGGCCGTGAGGAGATCGGATTTATATGTTGTGTCGCCCGTCAAAGTCATATAATCTAGAATGCTGTTCCAAGCATTGCCAGACCGCCACCAATAGTAGGATTCGGGCTGATTAAAGTCTCCCGCCACCGAGTTGGCATTATGGTAAGAATAAAGATTGCCTAAAATCACACCTGCCACATTCTTAATCGAATTCGTGTCATCTGGATTAAGGTGTAAAGGACTGGCGACGGAGGCTAGCGCAAATGCCGTACAAAAAGTAGCCAGTCCTCTCATAGTCCTATATGCTATCCTTAGATCGATGTTATACGTGGGAAAGATACTGCTGACAAACGGGATGCTTCATAGACTAAAGATATTATCGTACCTGCACACTTATATAGCTTCCATGATACACTTTCGCATGAGCTGGAAGCTGCATTTTTAAGCAGGCTTCTTGTTTCAAGTAAGTATGATGAAATGTTAATTTGGCAGATTTGATTAATTTGAGCAGTACGCCAAGTCACTGATACGAATAATGGACATTTTATGTGTTGTGCGGGCACCTTGCGGGCACCTTGGAACAGGTAAAGCAAAATACAATAATGTAACAATAGACTTGCTCTAATCAAACTTAGAGTTATCTCCCTGTGTGGATCATTCCGTAATACGAGAAAGGCTTGGCTCAAAAGCTTAAGTACAATGCAAGCATTACCTGCTATATTCGATGGTATTCACCAGATGCTCTGCCGACTACGTTCCCCCCCAATAGAACTTGGCGTTCTCCCGAACGCATCAGTACTAAGATTATAGCGGTCAGACTATCAAATATGATGCCAAAGAGCGAATGGTCCTTATGAAATGTGCAGCTTATCCCGTGCGCCTCCCCATCTACAGAGGGGTGTTTACTAGCTCCCCCCCTCCCCCGCAAACCTTAATCAATGCTCCCGTGTAAGCTTAATGCGAATAGTGACTGAAGATAAGAGGTAATGAAAAACACGACGAAATCTTCCTGAATTTGTTCTTGCTGTGGTTTTAGGCCGATGGTGGGCAAATGTGTAGACGCTACACTAAAGAAGTATGGGACTTTCGTAGTACGGCAGTGGTGAGCAGAAGGTATGCCAGATACTATGATGTATCAAAGATGGAGGTGGCTACTAGTTGTTACTGAATGCCTGGATTAGGACACCGTGTCTTCTTTTGAGAGGGAGAATACACTGCGCCATGGATGAAATGTCGCAAAGGCCATACAGATAGTTCCAGACTAGAAACATGAAGCATCTTACCACTGTTCACAGTGCGCCCGTATAACCCAAGCATCAAAGAAGATCTTTCACAGACAATACATAGACAAGCACCTTTTAAACGCGATTCCATTGTTAATAGAATGAATGCCTTAAGATCCGCCCGTTGCGCGCCGACGCGCCTCCAGCCCCAAAATCGCCGTAGCTGCCCCCATTCTAACCGTAGCCATCATGCCCGATAACATAAGGCCATCCTCATCTGGTACTGGGGCAGGCAATTCTGCGATTTGCCTTAACAATTTTAAATATGACTCCCTCCTCTGAGAGCCCTCCGACGAAATGGGGTTATCTCTTGCATCTGCGAGCCCGCTGATTTCCGATTCACTGGCAACCGCCAACACCGAATTTCCTTCCCCAGCGCTCGACAATACAGACCGGCCTGCCTCGATAGGCTCGGTATCATCCTCCGGCGAATTTAAGCGGCGACGGCGCGCAGGTCTCTCATCCTCCACATGGGAGTGGCTCTCCTCGCTCTCGTAGAGCCCCAAAACTAAAGGAGATGATGGGCGAGGGCGTTTTCCTGCTTTAGAGGGACCTGGGACTACAGGATCACCAAGACCAGGCTCGCCAGCCTCACTAACATCACCAGGTGCATCTTTATACCCTATTCATAGTATCAATTAGCTTAAACTCCAACAGTCTTTTGCATGCCCAAGAGATTACTCGAGAGTTATGAGGGAGAACCACATACGGTTTGCCACAGCCAACACATCCCGGATCTTTAGCACCGGGGTTGCTCCACCGTCGTCGCCATGCCGGGCCAACATTTCCTCTCGCAACTGATTTAAGACCTCTTCAGGCCGTACTTTCTCGCCCTTTTTAGGCGCGAGCAGGGAAATTAGCGCACGAAGCGCTGTGATGGCCTTGGGTACTTGCGGTCCAAGGTCGAGGAACATTGTGTAGTCGGAGCCGCCAAGCAGGGAACAGACACGCCTAAACTTGGGCAAAAGATCCTTTGAGCTTGAGGCGCGTATAGTCTGCATATCATGCCCGAAGACCGAAACCAAGCAAAAGTCCAGGGTAGCAGCATCTAACTGGCCTCGTATAAAGGCTGGCCAGGCCCGGGGGAGGCCAGAGGCTGCCACAACGCGCCACCAACGAGCGTGCCTATATATTCAATCAAGGACTTATTAGCATCTGCAAAGGCTTATAATATCTGAACTCATGCAATGCAATGCACTAACAAGTCCTCGAAGATGGCTTTAGTGAAGCCAGCGGGCTGGTTCGGAGCGAAGACAGATTGAGACCGGAGGGAAGACAATAAGCGCAAAACTTCGTGATCGCGCTCAGCGCGGCAAACATGCTCAATGGCCACAGGGTTATTCGACGACATTTTCGTATATGTAGAATGCAGGATCTGACTGGAAGAAAGGACGAAGACGGAACCTGAAAGCAGGATATACGCCCGGCCGAAACAAAAAACAGAAAATGCAGTCCGGTCAATATAGAGCACAAAGTAGCTGGATCAAAGACGACACATAATTGGGATGCGCATATGACACAAAACCCGTTGCTTGCACACAAAATGCTTCAATGCCCCTTCCGCCGCAAGACAGCCGCGCTCCGGATTTATTACTATGGAGACGGTGCCGGATGACGGAGCCGGATGCCGGAGCCCGGGTTGAAAAATAAAAGTGAAGGAGGAAGACTGTCCGCAGCCCCTTCCTTGCCTTGCATGCCAATATTGACCTCGTCTTAGTCACGATGTGCGTAGGATAAGCATGTGCACATGATGCTAGACTTGTATGCAGATTGTAAAGGTAATTCAGTATAGTACATGTCCCCAACGCCTGGAATACCTATTAATCATACCTCCAGTATATAAAATTCAAGAAGGGCCTCCTTATATAAAAAACTTCCGATCTTGACACTCATGCTGCCCAGAACTCCGCAAGGCGAGTATGCATCCTCCTGATCGAAATGTGTCTAGCTCCTCGACCTTTTCATACACACCCGTTCGAACCACCCCAACAAAAGAAAAGACCCTTGCATTCTAGCATCGCTGTGTTTGGAAACAACGTATATCTGTACTCAGACCGTTATCGTGGTGAGCGTGGAAACTTGACGAATAAACACACGCACACACATCTGTAATTGAAAAGTCAACACGCTAATGATTCTTTTCAGAATGGTCCCTTCCCTTTCTCTAAGACTGTTTGTTTTGCTTCCCCTATGACGCATTATCAATCGAATGCGAAGCATCCAGAACACCCGAAAATTGTTGTCGTAATAATATTTTGCGAAATCAACTTCCCGCCACTGCAAAATCCCCCATCACCAAAACCAACCAAACAACCAACCAAGCAAACGGCAAACAGTGCCTGCATTTGAAAACAAAGTCCTCCCATCGAAACAACAGCAAGACTTCTTGACACTTGCACACTTACCCAGTCTACGAGATTTCCCCTCGACTTACATATTCACACCACTTCGACTGCAGTACACGCTGTCCTAAGCATTCCAAGATGAAAGATTCCTTCGTTAGATCCTCAACCGATTCTTCAAGTATGGCGTCTCCGCGAACGACAAAGGAACACACTAGACGCACTTTGATGGGCCAGGTCCAAGAGCAAGTCAATTTAGCCCGGCAGGTCCTCGCCCTCGGACCGCTCTCCAACAATTGCATCCATGATGTGACAGGCATTCCCGAACTGGAAGATCCACAGTCAGTCATTCGACACGGGAATCCGCAAGAAGAGTTGACAACGGTCTGCGCGATGGTTGAGACGCTACGTCTGGTTTGTCAAGGACTTGTGGCTGCTGTGGAAGAAATGAAAGATGTTGAAGCTGGTATTGAAAAGACCGTTGTCGAGATTGGAGAAACACAAAAGTGATGGCGAATTTTGAGGGAAGAAATATATTATCCCAAGGGGAAAAAAAAAGGGAAAAAAAAAGTGTGCGAGTGAGTGAGGAGGATATAGACTGGAGTATCTGTTAAAGGATGTGGTACTGTTTCGCGAAGGGCTCCCATCAGCTTATCAACAGATTAATGACATGAGCTGTGTTCTCTCACGTCTCTTTTCGATGTGAGAATATCTGGTCATTGTCGCAATGTTTTATGAAGACAAACTCGAGGCTTAATGACCCACAGCATCTTATACTTGCGCCCTATAGATTTCGTCAAGGAAATACTATACGAGACCCTTCACCTTCGAAGACCGAACTGTGAAAGAAGGCGAGCTAGACTACCTCTTGAACTTCTGACTTATAAAAAATCGGTAAGGTATATGGGCATTTGATTTTACAAGTAATCGATACATTGAACCATAGAACTATGCATAGAATTGAATTCCTCATTCTTCCAGATGTCGAGAAACAGAACGACGCCCCTTGGCCGGTTCTGAAATACTTTCATCGTAGCCATGACCGCGTTACTTCCAAAGGCTCTGCAACTAATGTGTTTCTCCTGTCAGACGGTGAAGTCCTTCGCGGCCGAATGCACTGTCGATACGTAGTCTTCAATGGGGCCCAAAAGGACACGATAAGGATGTATAGTCCATCTATCCATTGAAGATATGCGCCAACCGGCCAGGCGGGCTGCGGTCAGCTATCTTTCCATATTTTCCAAGGCTGTTCTGGCTCGCTCAAGGGCGTCCAAAGCATTCACACGATCGCTTTCCCATGGGAGGCCCAGTACCTTCTCGATGTCGTTTAAAATCCAGGGAGCCTTCGGGTATCAAACTCTTCAACACAACCTCGGGAAAGCTTGTATACATCGTCTGGCGATTCAACACTGCAGGTATTGACATACCCCTGGGAAGCAAGCCCGTCTGGAAGATCTTTGATAGCGGTATGTGCTGCCGAAAGAAAGTCGTCACAAATTGGATCGAGAACAACAGTCATCTCGCCACAGAGAGAAGCGAAGGCCTGGCGAATACTTTATAGACTAAAAGTCAGAGTTCCTCTGCCTTTACCATACCGACGATAATCCACGTCGGGATACTTCATTTCCTGAAGCCGACTCGAAGAAGGGAACCACTCTTGGCCAAATTGAATCCAGCTTCCACGATTCGGTTCCCTTCTTCCCGGAGTTCTTCTTCTGCCCGTCGACGGCCGGGACCTAGTTCATGCGCAGGACAGGACTCAGGTAGTCCTCAAAAAGCATCGAAAGGCGGTTAGCGGCATCAATACCCTATTATTTGGCGGCCAATAAATTCCGCTCCACTTGGGAGGTATGGCCTTATTTTTCTGAGTTCGAGGTCGAGTCCGAAATGAGCCAGGTCATTGGCTATTAGTGCGTAGAGTTTGATGAGTAGAAGCGACGACAAATGACTACGAGAATAGTCCCCGATCAACTCCTTTCCTCGACGTTCGTAGTCAAATATTATGGATTCATACAGAGTAGTTCCGATGTCGAGTGAGACGTCTGCGGAAGGCTGTTGGAGCTATGTTGGGGCAACATGGCGCGACTTGCAACTAGAGGGCCACCAAGGTAACTGGAGGAGTCCATCCGCATGTATTCGTAGCTTCTTGACACGGGATATAGATGATTTCCCAGATGACAAAGGCGGGAAACAAGAATAGAAAACAAAAAGGACGTGAATACCGCCCGAGGTAGAGAGGACGACGATAAAAATTCCATTGAACCGAGACGCTATAGGCTAGCAATACGCCAAATGCTGTTTTATTTGGCTGCTTAAATACGAGGATAAGTACCCAACTTGTGAGGAGTATAGAGAAGAGTTGATAAAGGAGCAGGTACACTCGGTGCATATTGTCATTGGGATGAATTTATAATGACTGTGATGTGGCAATTGTTGATGATTGGGGTTCAGGGAGAAATTGAGATATCGTTTATATTGAGGGTAAAGTATTAGTTTATAATGCAGTTAAAGGCCTACCTAGGTTCGTAGGAAATTGCTATCTCTCATTCACGGTTTACTTGTGCTTTGTACACAGAGCTGCAATGTGTCCTCCTGATGCTGAATGAGCTCTTGTGTTCCAAGCATCAGACGTTGTATACACCCTGCCACCTGTACTATTAGCGAGAGTGAGAATGGGTGAAGCGCTGTTTCAAAACGAGTGCCACAAGCAGGTGAAAGGATGGAATGGAGCGCTAGAATCGCTAAAATGAAGACTATGGATGGGGAGGAGATAGGGAGCATTCAGATTGCCAATTAGATTATAAGCGCACGGTGCCTCCAAGCTACATATACGGTTGATAATTGTTGAAACATGGCTAGTAGACTGTGAGATACATATATTAAGTCTGGGAAGCTATATGAATTGAACACCGCTCAAGTCAACTCCAGAGCGATTCCCCCCAGTTGAGCTTCACCTCACCAGCTTCTGCTCCATGCTGGCCGACAGCTCCACAATAGTCTCCTCCTCTAAACTGTCCCATTAATATAGCTGCCATTAGCGTCACTCTTTCTCAAGCTATTACTCAGCACACTACATGATCTTTATTTAGTCTCTAAGCTGCCCCTAGGAAAGATAGGATCTATGCGTTAGCAGTCCGATGCCTCCCCGCGGCCGCTCGAGCTGAGCAACGGATGACGGCCACAGAGCTGAGATAACCCCCGCATCATACACCATAGCCTTCTATGCATATTCCATGTAACCCTTCCAAAGGGTGTATCTTGTGTTTGTCAAGGTTCTATTGAAAACGCATACGTCGAGGTCGCGTCCATAATTGTATTCGGAGGGTAGGCCAACGTACCTAGGTAGTCAGCTGCTCGTAACTGTATTACAGTCTTCGAACACTGTAAGCTCTATTCCCATGTTTCCATCTCCTGCAGTTCTCCTACAAATCTTTGGCTTTATTCCCTATATAAGTTTAACGGAGCATGGACGAACTAAATCTCTGAGCCCCGCACAACAATACGAAGGTTTCTACTTGAAATGAACGACCTCAGCTTCTTGGCCTGGTGGATGTTCTCCACCGAAGCGCACAGAGGCTGCGCTACCGCAATCAGGTATTACATCGGCAAGTCGCTGTTAAAGGACAAAGTTTGAAAAGCTCAAGCGGTGTTGATCCATACTTTCTACCGGGGAGCGGCCGAAAAAAAAAGGTTCCCATTCAAGGTTATCAAATACCTCTGTGCTGAATTCAACCGCCATGATCCATGCTGCAAAATATACCTAATTTCTCAGCCCACATATGTCTCGGTATACAGTGCTTTGATATCGAGGCACTTACGCCTGGGCTATCTATGGCCTTGACGCCGGCAAGAACTAAACATCATAGACTTGCCTCTTGTGTTCCTACGGCTAGAGAGATAGGCCTGGAGGTGAGTATGTATAGTTTCTCGCCTAAGTAAGGCCACGCTGAAGAGGCGAGCATAGTCAGCTAGCTGGATTTCCTCGGAGCCTCCTTTGCAAAGCTCTCATCTTTGCATGTTATTTCCGCGCGAATGATTTATATGCCGACCAGAACATCCTCGAGGAAAGCCCAGACTGAGGTAAAAGCCGGGGACAGCGTGGGTGCCCAAGGGAGAGATAGAGGCGACGGGCCGCGTTTCGTTCAAAGCTGGTGATACTGGCATCGGTGCCCGTATACTACAGTAGTTGGTCTACAATATGTGTAACAAATACGCCGGTATCTCGAAGTATACTGTGAGAAACTGTCTTTCTACTAGATACGCCATATCACGAATAGCCCTATCGAACGATGACGAGGATTTGACTTATGATACTTACAGGCAAAGCTGAACAGCATGATATGGGTTACATCAGAACTGTGAAGGCCGAAAGGCATCAAACCCAGGATCCATCGTGTATTCAGAGGTCCTTCTTTGCATATACTAGCCTCTAACCTGTGACCACGGACGGATGTTGATGTATTGGAAACCGAATGACGCTACATATTATACTTGAAAAGATATCATATTCAATACATGAACTGCTATTGTTTGCTGTCTTGTTCTAGTCATATTATTTCCGCCATGTCAGATATCTACCAAGAGACGCTGCCCGATGGCTCTAGGCCAAATGCTTCCATCTAGGATCGACGAAACCATATTTCAGCAGTAAAGCTTGTTCGGATTCCTATCATGGGTCGACCATGCAGTTCATCTGATCATAACATGGAAAGAGGCTCTGAATTTAGGATATTTGGCTGGAAATGTCTTTACAGAACGTTGATGGTGCACATGACTTTTTAAGTGACCTCTGTTGCATTGATAGACAGCTTGTATAGTGCTTTTATCGACCTAGATATGAGCTAACACCGCATTTTATGCTCTCAGGGTTGCTCTATTATAAGATACCTATGTATAAACGCTGGAGTTCCATCCGAAAAAAACAACAATGTATGGCTTGCTATCAAGAGCACTGAATAGGGATTCTTTGGATACTCAGCTCGTGCAAGCAGCTTGGAATTTTGATTGCACGAGCGCCTTTTAAGAAACCGTTATTTTCATTCGTATGAATGAGGATATAATAACTGTATGGGACGTCTTTTCGTCTGGATTTGAAGTGACAGTCGTCACTCTGCTCAATATTTCGTAGGACCGTCGGCCTCGATACCGCAATAGCACCACCGTTTCGTCGATCCTCGGCCTCACAGGATCATGCTTCCGCTCAGCTGAATGTATGGTGCCCCTATCAGATGCGACGCTCCATTATGAATTATTAGCGCGAGCCATGCTCCTGTCCGGTAATTGCCATCGTGCAGACAAGTGGACAGGTTGGTAGCATTCGCCAAGTCTCATAGCCTCCGTGTGGCAACTGTGCCACATTACCCGACTACCTAAATTAATCTAACGCAAGCCCTTGCACCAACAACCAACATCAGTGGACAGCCATGTCGTTGGTCCCACGGAGAAACCGTGGCAGCGCCGTAAACAAACATACGAAGTACAAGCTGATTCACAGTTTCACCTACCGCGGTACCAACGTAGGTCGCAATGCATATCGCCAAGTTCCAACATTCCGTACCCCCGCTGTTGGTCCCCGCGCGCACTACTACGTACCGTACATACTGTACATATACTATTGGCAATTTCAGACCCCACATGTTGTCAGCCCCATTGGACTGCATTCAATATCACGCCCCTTCCTACGGAAACCCGAGTTCTGCGCGGGTCTGAGGAGCGGCTGAAGTCGATATTTATCTCTCGAGATCTGAGCGCGGGCGGGGAATGCTATTACTTTATATGATAAGGGACAGTAACTTCTAAACCGTTAAAGAAAATCCTAAGCGGTAAGACTTTATTCTGCATCACTTAGGGCTTTAATCCCCATTCGCCGGTCTCAAGCACTCGCAATGACATCTCCGGCGCTTCAGGCCCTTGCCAATTCTTTTCCCAACGAGCAATTGCTCCTGGCTGGTACGGACGAGTTCATAAAATTGAACAAATCATATTTATCATGTCTGGAGAGCGACTTGACACCTGCCGCCATCTTCGTTCCTAACAATGTCGATGATGTGGCCAAGTTTGTGGGAGTCATCGCCCCTTTCTCAATCGACGGTGACATGCCGTTTGCGAGTATGTATTCCTCAAGTCCGACTCCCTAGGTAGCTCTGAAGCCATCGCGCAAACCTCAAGACATAGCAATCTTCACATCATGACATTTAACATTCGTTGGTTTAGTTTTGATTGTATGCCTCTTATCTTTGCTTGCAATCTCGATTTACCTCATTGCTAGTGACAAGACAAGCCAAAGCTAATTCTCAACATCTAGTACGCGGTGCCGGTCAGCAGCCCTTGACAGGATGTGCTAACATCCAGACCGGCGTGACGCTAGATCTACGCAAGCTCGACACTGTCGAGATCAAGGACGGCGTTGCACGCATTGGAGCTGGTGCGCGATGGGGCGCTGTGTATGACAAGGTCCAAGCTCAGGGCTTGGGCATCACCGGTAGCCGCAGCGCTCTCGGCGGTATCGGTGGCCTGGCGTTGGCAGGGGGCCTCTCATTCTTTTCCTCTCGGGAGGGTTTCATTTGCGACAATGTCGTCGACTTTGAGGTTGTGCTAGCCTCTGGCAAGGTTGTGAACGCCAATATAAACGAGAATACGGATCTTTGGAGGGCATTGCGTGGAGGTAAGTGAACTTTACAGCCTGTACTTTCCAGAGTACGATACTTCAGTTGTGTGAGTTTGTCACTGATAATGTCGCCTAGGAAGCAATAATTTTGGTGTGGTCACTCGCTTCGGTTTGAGAACATTTAAACAAGGGCCATTCTGGGGCGGATCCGTCTTCTACTTTCCCTCGAGTTTCCCTAGTCAAATTGAAGCTCTGGTGCAGGAGTTGAAGCAACCGAAGAGCAACCAGACTCATCTTATGGTGGGCATCGGCCATAGCGTCCAATTCGCGCAGCTCAGCGGCACGCTCTGCATGAACCAGCTC
The DNA here is from genome assembly GCA_027946555.1 of Gnomoniopsis sp. IMI 355080. Lineage (NCBI taxonomy): Eukaryota > Fungi > Ascomycota > Sordariomycetes > Diaporthales > Gnomoniaceae > Gnomoniopsis > Gnomoniopsis sp. IMI 355080. The sequence goes on from JAPEVC010000151.1 coordinate 88,914, forward strand.
TACGACATTGGGACAACAGAGCGATCCCCGGCGCTGGGCCCTTCTCAGCCATAAGCCCGCAGATTGACCAGCTCAACTCCATGCGGGTCCTCACGCTGAAAGAGGCTGCTGCAGAGCAGGCCCAGCAGAGTGCAGACGATATTCGGTGCGCATACATGAACACGACTGTCAAAGCCGACGTCGAAACGCTTCAGCTCGCCGCCGACGAGTACACTTCGGTATTGGAATCAATCAAGTCGGTCGAGGGAATCACTTGTTCCTTCACTCTGCAGCCTTACCCCGTGTCACTCATGGAGAAGTCCAAAGCCTTGGGTGGCAACGTGCTCGGACTAGATGCCTCACAAGGACCGCTTGTCTCCGTTCTGGCTCTGACTTGGTGGAAAAGCAAGGACGATGATGAGAAAATTCTGTCTACCTTCAAGGGTGTATTGGATAAAGTGGACCAGATTGCGGCTGAAAAGGGAACTGCTGTTCCTTTTAAGTATCTTAATTACGCGTGGTCTTCTCAGGAGCCTATCAAGTCTTACGGGGAGGGGAACGTTAATTTCCTCAAACGAGTAAGCAAGGAGTATGATCCGAGCGGTCTTTTCCAGAAGGGCGTACCTGGCGGTTTCAAGCTCTTCAAGTGATTGACATAGGTTGGCAAAGCTTCGTCTAGGTAGTCAACCTAGTACCAGAAAACAAACCTGCGCACTAAAATTGCAACACTCGGGGTTATAAGAAGAGAATGCAAACCGGAGAAAAATGTGACATGGTCGCGCTATAATACGCCGTTTACACGCAGCGAAAGATTGGCCAGGGATAATCAATATGTCGTTGAATAGGATGTAGTCTTCTAAAAGAGATCCCCGGG